>CABHPH010157825.1:0-14028 GCA_902168325.1 Peromyscus nudipes
CCCTCTCTCCTTCCCTCTCTCCCCTTCTCTCCTTCCCTCCCTCTCTCCTTCCCTCTCTCTCTCTCCTCCCCCCTCCTTCCCTCTCTCTCTCCCTCTCTCCTTCCCTCTCTCTCTCCTTCCCTCTCTCTCTGAGACACACACACAGACTGACATAGCCCAAGCTGGCCTTGAACTCACTATGTAGAGCTAAGGGTGACTTGTGACATTTCTCATCCCCCTGCCTCCACCTCTCAAGTGCTGGGATTGCAGACACAAACCACCCACCACCATGCCTGGTTTCTGCAATGCACAGCAGGCAAGCGCTCTCCATCACAGTCCAGAAGGCCTTGCAAGTTTGACAGTTCCTCTGTAAGGCCCTCCCTGGCTGGACTTCCTCCAAGAAGATGGCTCATCCAGCAACCTCCTTCCAGTACCTTCTGGTTTTCTACTAAATGACAACAGGTTGCTTCTCCGAAACAAGTGCCCACAGCAAAGCGGAGGCAGATACAAAAATACACTAAAGGCTTTAAAGTAGTTTGGACGTGAATAGAGTTTACAAATACAGAAAGAAACACATGGGAAGATGTTTATGTCAGATTCCCACACCAACAGCTTTGCTCTCCTCCAAATTTTTGGTAGCTGCGTGGGTGCAAGTGTGGGGAAGGGGGGGATTAGAGGGGACTAATGTCATATTTTGAAGTTTTCTGTTTCATTTCAGAGAAAAAGGACTAGAGCTTTAAATAGAATTATAACAGCAACTAAGTCAAATAACAGGGAGACAAGGGCTTGAAGGTGATCAAGGAACCTGTCAGCATAAACTGGGCATCATGTAAACACCTGTAATCCCAACATGGGGAAACCGAGGCAGGAAAAGTGTCATGAGTTCAAGACCAGCTTCATCTACATAGTGAGCACCAGGCTAGCTAATGCTACTGTAAGATTCTATCTCAAACAACAACGATAAATTAGGCAAAAATGATAATTGTGTTGGGGGAGTCAGGATTAGATTATAGTTTTCTCCAATCCTTAATCTTGATCAATCATTTCCTTTGAAACAAAACAGAAGTGTCTCATGTAGCCCAGGCTCTCATCCAAACCACTGTGTGGCTGAAAATGACCTTGAATTTCTGACTCTCCTGCTTCAGTCTCCTGTGTATTGGGATTATAGATGTGCACCACCACACCATTTTATGGGGTATTGGGGATTAAACCTGGAACTTTGTGTGTACTAAGTGAGACTTTATCACCTGAACTGTGGCCCCAGCCTAGCACCACAACCACAACCCCCAGCAAACACTGGACAACTGCTGGATGCAGATAAACATTTTAGCAGGTGGATTAAATAAACTGCGGCCTAGTCATAATGGACGCCATGATGGTATTTGAAACAGAAAACGCGGCTGGGTATGGTGACTCACACCTGTGATTAGGCACTTGGGAGTCTAAGTTAGGAGGATCTTGAATTCAAGGTCAGCCTGGGCTACAGAGTAAGACCTTGTCTCAAAATGGAACCAGCAGGACCAGAGGGAAAAAAACGTTTGCTCCATAACCCTTGTGGCTCTAGTTTGAGGCCCAGAACCCGAGTAAAGGTAGGAGACAACAGACACTGTAAAGAAGTCTTGTCTTCTGACTTCTACACACGAGCTCCACCCAAAATAATACATAATACAAGCTAAAATAACAGCAATAACAAAACAGAAGACATGCTGTATCTTCATGTGTGAATAAGGAACAAAGTAAAAAAAAAAAAAAAGCTGGGTGGTGGTGGCTCACGCCTTTAATCCCAGCACTAGGGAGGCAGAGGTAGGTGGATCCCTCTGAGTTCGAGACCAGCCTGGTCTGCAGAGCTAGTTCCTGGATAGCCAGTGCTACACAGAGAAACCCTGTGTCAAAAAAACAAAAAATTGAACAAAGGTGATTGGTCTACTTACTATAAGTGTGTCTCTCCATGCAAACATGTACCTAAGCATGGAAATTTCTAGAAAGATTCTCAGGGAAGCTGGTAATCGTTTGTGTTTGGAAAAGGGAATTAAAGATCTGAAGTTAGTGGCAGATTCATTTTTTCACGCTATAAACTTCTAAGGTGTTTGAAAAAAATGTACACATAGAAATGTAAATGTACTGTTGTCGTGTTCATAACTGCTAACTTTCTAGGCAGTGTTCTGAAGGTTTCCTCCCTTAGTGATTTGAAGATGGAGGAACTGAAGGTCCTATTCTGGTCGCCATACTTAGAAAACAGACACTGTGATTATGCCTGGAGTTGTCAAAATGTGGAGGCAGCGTGTGAAAAGCGAAGTATGCTCATCTTTCAGACGGAGCTGTGATGTATAGACATGGGTGCAGCTGGGTAACTGGGTCAGCCTCCCCCAGGCCTTCCCAAATAAAGCATCGAGGACTGAGTTGTCCACTCTGTTCCCTGAGGAGAGCTGAGTGCTCTGCACCAGACCTACAGGACCATCTCAGAGCCCTGCCGGTCATGTTACCTCTCAAGTAATCTATACAGGCTTCGGTCTTGTTTGTTTTTGAGACAAGGTCACATGTAGCCCAGGTTAGCCTCAAACTGACCATGCCTCCACCTCCTGAGTATGGGATTACAGGTGTGAGAGTCAACTCTGTGAATACCAGGAAGCACTATGAACAATCCCAACTTCTCACTAGCCTGGGCTAGTCTCCAAACTCATGGGCTCAAGTGGCCCACTCGTCTCAGCCTCCTGACAGGGCTGCACCAACAGGTGTGTGCCACTGAATCTGCTTTTGCACAGGGTTTGTCCCCAAACCTTCCTAGATCTCCCTGGGCTGAGGTATGTATTCTTGAGCTTCAAGAATTCTGCCTTGAAGAAGGAAGGCCACGCACTCACTGTATAGTCTCTCTATATGGCTATTCCTGGTCTCTGTGCTACATACCTTATCGTTTACAAATCAACATTCTCCCATTTGTTTGTCTTTTAGACAGGGTCTCACTATATAGCCTTGGCTGGCCTGGAGCTCACTGTATAGGCTAGGCTGACCTCGAACTCAGGAGAGATCCACCTGACTCCGACTTTTGAGTGTAAGGGTTAAAGGTATGTGCCACCACATTCGGCCCCTGGGCTACTTTTTACCAAATGCTTTCCTTAGCGTTCCAAACGTTTCTTTGACTTCACATATTTTGAGTTCTAATAATGGGACGCCTCAGGGCCAGAGATGGCTCAGTGGGTAAAGTTGCCTGTCAAGCCTGACGTTCAGGTAGTGGATGGAGAAAACCCCTTCCACACATGTGCCATAGCAATGTGCAGAGAGAGGGAGAGGGGAGGGAGGGAAGACACAGACACACACACACACACATAAAAGAAAGCAATAGATGTTTTGTATAAATACATGGGAAAGCTGTCCTTTCTGGATATTTCAGCTTAAAAGGTGTTAGTCTTTCAGACCAGAGGAAAAGCCAAGAGGGTGGGAAGGCATAGTCACTCACACAGAACTAGCTGTGTAGCCCAAGCTGGTCTCAAACTCATGACAATCCTGCTGCTTCCAGGATTACAGGAGTGTACCACCACATCTGACAAGAATTTTTGGTTTTATTTGTTGGTTTGAGACTGGATCGGGACAACATGCAGTCTAGGCCCTTAGACAGGGAAATTCAGGTCTCTACAGCCAAATAATGGTGGGTTTGGACACCCAGAATAAAAGGAAATCTGAGGAGAACTCAAGAGGACAATGGCAGCAGAGATTTGGGGTGCTGGCTACCCAGTGGAGGGGCCAGAAGACAGACAGGGAATGTAGACGTGCTATGATGGCCTAATTTAGCCCATTCATTGCCTTCAAACAGCTATCCCAAGGTGTTGTGGAATATTAGTTTATGTAAAGGTGTGTTACATTTGTTTATGCTGCATTTGTTTAACGATGTAAAGAGGTGTTGTTTCAACTTGCCTAAGGCACCTGACTGGTCTAATAAAAAGCTCAATGGCCAATAGCTAGGCAGTAGAGGGATAGGTGGGGTTGGCGGGCAGAGAGAACGAGGAGGAGGAGGAGGAGGAGGAGGAGGAGGAATCTAGGCTCCAGAGAGAACGAGGGAGATGCCCGGGGCTAGCCAGCTAGGCAGCTGCCATCCAGACACAGAAGCAGCAGGAAAAGTAGGACACACAGAAGGAAAGAAGGTAAGAAGCCCCAAGGCGAAATGTAGATGAAGAGAAACGGGTTAAATTAAGTTATAAGAGCTGGTGGGGCAAGCCTAAGATAAGGCTGGGCATTTATAATTAATAAATATCTGTGTCATGATTTGGGGCTGGCAGTCGGAGAAAGCCTGCTACACCAAGGAGCCTAAAAGCCCATTCTCAACGAAGCTAAGACCGGCTTCTGTCGAGGCTGCAGAGACAGCCCAGCCCTTTCGAACATATGCTCTTTCAGAGCGGCAGAGTTTGGTCCTCAGCTCCCACATCACAGCTCCAGCTCCAGGGGATCTGACACCCTCTTCTGGCTTCTGTGGGCACCTGTATGCACATACATGTGCACACACACACTAATAACAAATATTTTAAAAAATAGCTTGTGTTGGGGCTTGTGGTGTAGATCGATGATAGGATGCATGTTTAACACACACGATGCCCTGGGTTAAGCACAGCACCAAAGAGAGACGGGGAAAGGGGATGTGGAAAACCTCTGCTTATTTCCTCGTTGTCTGTGAAAAGTAGGAATAATTCTTTTAATTTTTTAAGACTTATTTTATGTGCATGTATTTATTTTTGCCTGCCTGCATGCATGGTGCCCATGCAGGGAGGGTTCAGAAGGGAGCACCAGATCTCCTGAACTAGAGTTCCAGATGGGCATGAGCTGCTCTGTGGATGCTGGAACTGAACCCGAGTTGTTTGGGAGACCAATAACTCTTAGCCACTGAGCCATCTTTTTAGCCCTAGACACTTTTTTTTTCTTTTTGAGACAGGATCTTGCTATATATAGCCCCTGGCTATATTGGTATATTTGTTCCCTAGACCAGGCTAGCCTCTAGTTTGTGGTTACATAGACCAGGCTAGCCTCTAGTTTGTGGTGCTTCTCCCAGGCGCTGCGACCACAGACCTGTCATAGAGCCTGGCTCCTGGTCAGAATCTTATTCCTGATGCTCCTGTCATGAATTTGCACACAGAGCCAGCCAGCTCTGATGTATTCAGTTTTACTTCATCTGCGAGGTCTCGTGTGTCGTGTCTCTTTACTCTCCCTGACCTCTGATCCAGTACTATAGCCTACTTGAACTTCTATGAATGATACAGCAAGAAAGGAGCCTATGAATGTAGAAAGATTTCTGGGACATGCTTCATTTAGTTGGTTAGACAGGGTCTCATATCGCCCAAGCCAGCCTTAAACTCTAAACTCTCCCGCTACCATGTCCCAAGGGCTAGGACAGCAGCCATGCATCACCATGCCCAGCTCTTTTGTTTTTATTTTTGAAATGTGTCGACAGAATGGTATCAGTGACTTCACTTAGCTGCACTCGGCTCATGAGCACAGATACACAGGCATTTCTGGGAAGTACAATTTTGCTTCAGCTTTCTGTCAGTCACTTGAATATCAGGCCATGGGCCTCTTTACCAGGTCAGGAAGGCTCACAGGTGTGAAACTGGGGAAAATTCCTGCTTCCCTGGCCTGCTGTGTCTAACCAGCTCCCTCATGGACAGAGGAGCTCTGTCTCACATAGTTCTGTTGGCATTATAGGCTTTCTCACAGGTTTATCATCAATTTGTTTTGTTTTGTTTTGTTTTGTTTTGTTTTGTTTTGGAGACAGGATTTCTCTGTGTAGTTTTGGTGCCTGTCCTGGATCTCACTCTGTACACCAGACTGGCCTCAAACTCACAGAGATCCACCTGGCTCTGCCTCCCAAGTGCTGAGATTAAAGGGGTACGCCACCACCACCTGGCATCAATTTTTAATTTTAGATTTTTTTCTTGTTTTCTGTTTGAGAAAGAGTCTTGTCATATAGCCCAAGTTGGTCCAGAATTCACTCTGTAAACCAGGTTAACCTAAAAATCATGACAATTGATCGCCAAGCACAGTAGTAATGTCTCTCTAATCCCAGCACTCAGGAGGCAGAGGCAGGAGGATCTCTGTGAATTCGAGGACAGCCTGGTCTACAGAGAGAGATCCAGTACAGCCAGGACTACATAGACTGACCCTGTCTCAAAAACAAAACAAAATAATGACAATTCTCCTAAGTGGAATTCTCCTAAGTTATTATTTTAAAAGGTGTGTGTGGTGTGAGTGTTCATGTAAGTGGAGGCCAGAGGTAAACTTTCAGGAGTTTCCTATTTCACCATGTTATGTTTTGGGGTTCAAATTTAGGTTGTCAGGTTTGGTAGCAAGTGCCTTCACTCACTAACTGTCTTGCTGGTCCTATTATTTTTCAGTACCTCAATATTTCATTCATCTCTTCTTAAAAAAAAAAAGTCAAAGCCTCCAAGTCAACAAAACCTAGTACACGCTCCCACCAGCCCAGGCAAGAGCACTCTTCCATGCCAGCTTCTGCCGGTCCCCCTTGGATCACACTTCCTAGGTGCTGTGGACACAGGCTGTGCTCAGGGCGACTGCTGATTCACGCTTACTCTGGGATCCTCCGGCCCCAGCTCCCCCCGGCCACTCCAGTCAGGGCAGCTTCGGCACCTCCCGCCAGTGGGCTCCCCCAAGCCGGCCCACTCCTTGACCTAACCCACCTGTCCCCGAGCCCGCCCACCTGGAAGACGTCGTTGGCACACTTGCGACACAGGTTGTGCTGGCAGGGCAGGATCACCACGGGCTTGGAGAACATCTCCAGGCAGATGGGGCAGATGAGCTGCTTCTCCAGATTGTCCATGTTGTGCGCATCCCCTAGCAGCGGCTTGAAACCCACGGTGAAGTTCATCCCTCGGCGCTCTGGTGCCGGCCTTGGCTGTGGCCCTGTTCCTGGCCTTCTCTCGCTGCCCGGTGCACCCTTCCTCGTGAACTTTAGGCTGTCCGTGGAGTCTTAGGATCCCTGCTATGGCTCTCTTGAAAGAGTGATGCTTCCTGTCTGTTCCTCTCACCCCTGGCTCTTTCCAGACTCTTCTGTCTGCACTCCTTACTCAGAACCCTCTCCAGACACTTTGGCTTTAGCTTCCCCTGTGAAATTCTCTCATTCCCCCAAACCACCCTCTTGTCCACTGGTCGGGCAGCACTGTTTGTCCCTTCCTCCCTGGAGAGATTAATATGACTGTGGGGGTGGGGAGACAAGGGGCATCTGTGTGACATTCCAGTTCCCGATTTAGCTCATGTAAGGCGAGCCACAGCTGTCCCGGACTGAGTGACCCTGACTCACTCAGGAACTGGTGGCTTTCTTGAGCAAGAAGAGCAGGGGGTCACTGCGTTCAGGGGAAGGTGGGTCAGCGAAGATGTGGGGCTCACTTGTCACTAGGAAGGTCCCTGCGAACCCTGCTCTTTGTGTTCTGGCTTGAGACCTTCTTCCAGATAGTGATACAGTCTCTAAACTAGCGTGTGGGAGAGACACCACACGTGGCTCAGGGTGGGAGGGGAGGTCTGGACAGATCTACAGTGTCGTCTCTCCCTCTGTGGCTTAGCAGTGACCCTGGCCCTCCTCCTAGAGACTCAGGATTCAGAAATGGAATACCAGACCCTAGAGAGAGAACTTTTTTGTTTGTTTTGTTTTTGTTTTTTGTTTTTGTTTTTCGAGACAGGGTTTCTCTGTAGCTTTGGTGCTTTTCCTGGAACTCACTCTGTAGCCCAGGCTGGCCTCGAACTCACAGAGATCCGCCTGCCTCTGCCTCCTAAGTGCTGGGATTAAAGGCGTGCGCCGCCGCTGCCGCCACCACCACCCGGCTAGAGAGAACTTCTGGTGCAATATGTCTGGTCCATATTTGTTCTTGCTCAGCCTTAAAAAACAAACAAACATGTATTGACTTTGGGGGGGTGGATATGATATGCAGCATATGTGGAGGTCACAGGTCAACTGAGAGGAGTCAGGTCTTTTTCTCCAGTGTGTGGGTTCCAGAAATCGAACTCAGGTCATTAGACTTGGTCAATGCCTTTACCTACTGAGCAATCTAGCCACACACCTCCCTCTCCCTTGTTAAAGACAGGCCCTCATGTACACTAGGCTAGCCTCAAATTCACTGTCATCAATGATGACCTTGAACTCCTGATGCTCTTGCCTGTACATCCAAAGTGCTGGGTTAGGGGAGAGCACTACCACTCCAAGTTTATGAGGTGCTGGGGGTCAACTCAGGCTCTCATGTGTGCTAAGCTCTATCCCAACTGAACTATGTCACCCTTGGCGAGCCCATTATATCATCCTAGGAGAGCAGTTGAAGAGGCAAGGGATGGCTGCTGTGCCGGGCCCAGGCCTGCCTTAGGATTGGGACACGAGAGTGTGTGATTCTGGTCCACCACTACATTAGTGAAGCCATTTCAAGGATGCTACATTTGGTTAGAAACTGAGACAAGCGTGGACTGGAGAAATCCCAGTGGTTGGACTGGAGTTCAGATCCCAACACTCACAACCGTCTGTCAGCCCAACTCCAAGAGAATCAGTGCCCTCTTCCGGCCTCTACAGGCACACATGTGCAGAACATTTACACAGACACATGCATGCAGATGCACACACAAACACACATAAATAAAAAAGGGAAAAAGTTGTGAGAAACAGATACGTCTAGAAAGAATCCACATGCCGCAGTAATTCGGAACACCAGTGAACCAGTCTGCAGAGAAATCTTAGGGTAACAGACAAAGTCACCACCACTGGGCATCTTTGACCCCCAACTCCACAGTGATCAACTCTACTGACCATGTCAGCCTCATCCTGGACATAAGCAATAGTAATTGGTCTTTTTCTCTATCCCACATACAACTTGTCTTTTTGGGGTCCAACATACACTGGAATTGGACAGATCTTTTTTATTGACATTCTTTAGCCTTCCTTCCAATGAGGGCTGAAAGGTTTGAGGGTTCCTAGGCCCTGACCCCACACGAGTACAAAAGAGATGGTAAGGAGGGTACAGAGAGGATGCCAAGCCCACCACACACCGAGGCTGGAGTGAAGTCTTCCAAGTACAGTCTGTCCCCAGCACATTTCATGGCCCTGTGTTAAGAACAAACACATGGGGATCGGCCTGCCCGAGGAGTCATGAAGAATGGAGGCAGCAGCCAGTCCACAGGACCATGGCTGAGAATGACTGTGGGTACGGGGCTGAAGTCCAGGGGGAGCCACAAACCTCAAATGCACTCCCACCTTTCCCAAGCTGTCTTATGGATAGCGTGTCAATGCCAATGCCAGAGGTACCAGAAGACGGTGAGACCAGCCTCCCAGAGGTGTATTGCTAAGAGATGAGGCTGGTGCTAGAGGTCCCTGGTACACAAAGTTGCCACAAAGGAGAACTAACTGGTCCACCAGCTCTTGGGACAGGAGCCACCTTGCTTAGTGATCGGGGTCTTGGTAAAGTTAATCAGCAAGGGCTCAGGGACCTCCTTTGGCAAGTACCCAGGCACTCACTGGAAAAAGAGATCTCAGGAAACGCCTGATGCCACGGCCTGAGATCTCATGTGGATAAAGATGGGAAGGGAGCTAGAGCCAAATAGAAGAACAGCGGAAGGTTCTGTGTGGACAGGCTCAGTGGCAAACCCAGGGCAGAGATGCTGCCCTTTCTAGGATGGATGTTGTCATATCGCTTCTGAAGCAGGGATTGTTTTTAAGAACAGGAGTCAAGTCAGGTTCAAAGTCAGGACAGGGCTACTTGCTTCTCTCTTCAGTGTGTCCGGTGGGCTGCGTGGCAGGTGACTGTCACTGTGTTAGCACCTGATGGTACAAACAGTTGCAGTTGGAACCTCATTAGGAATAACCACCAGTAACTGAAAGCACACTGCCTCTATGTAAGAGTGTAAGTAGCTGTGGTTGATGCTATGAGGAGACTTCCCAATAATGACCCATCTGAAGTACTGTATATGCCTTAAATATATATATATAAAACACATGTATATATGTGTGTGTGTTATATAATACATAGATAACATCACACACACACGCACGTGTGTATATGAGGGTAGGCTCTTGCGCCATGGCATGTGTGCAGAGATCAGAGGGCACTCTGTAGGAGTCAGGTCTTTACTTTCCACCATGTGGGTCCCAGAGGTGAAACTCAGGGAGTCAGGCTTGGTGGCCATCGCCTTTACCGGCTGAGCCGTCTCTCCGGCTTCTCTACTCCTGCAACCACTGCTGCTTCTCCATTTACATACCTCCCTCGCCTTTACACGTCCTCACTAGTCCTCACTGTCTTCATCTTCCATCTCAGTTTTCTGGGGTGCTCCTGGGGTGGAATCATAACATGCTTGCATGTCTATAGTAACAACCATTTACGTGTCCATTTCTTCAGCGTACAGATGGGAAAAGTAACCTCGCAGTTCCTCATTGGCACTCACCAGGTGGCAAAAGGTGTGAACTTCAGCCAATGTACCATTTTAGACTTTTAACTCTCTGGGGTGGGAACCATCTCAAACAATGTATTCCCCCCACCCCCAAGGCTGGAGCTGGAATCCGGAGCCTCCCACGTACTAGGCAAGTGCTCTATCCCTAGCTCATCCTTGTGGTTGCAATCAACCACATCTGCGAACTTGTCTTCAACTCTTTCCTTTCCAAGGCCTGTTTCCCCCAGTTCCTTGATCGGAAAAGGCCGGTGCTACACAGCACGGTCAGTCTGCAGTGTCAGGGACACCAGCAGCCTTCTCAGTCTCTCTTGACCCCAACGCAAGACTTGAAACGTTCACATTTCAGGGCTAACTGCCCGCCTCAGGGGCCTTTCTCGCCGGCCCCTCACGCTGCCACACCTTACCCAATCCCTGCCCCTGCTCCTCACCTGATTTCTTTGGCTGCGAACAGACATTCGGTGGGTGACAATAGTCATTCTTCTGCTGCTTCTTGGTCACTTCCTCGGGGGGTGGACTGAGAGCTCCACAGCAAAAGCAGCAGCAGCAGCAGCAGCAGCAACCAGTCAGAAGGCAGCAGAGGATGACGAGTGTCTGCAAGACAGGAGAGCGGCCATGGTCTCTCTGCTCCTTTTGCTGTTCTGTGCAGGTCCCCTCCATCCTCACACCCAGAAAGTGACAACAGAAGCATGTGTCTTGAGAAGAAGGCAGCCTTCCTTCCTTCCTTCCTTCCTTCCTTCCTCTATTGACACAGACAGGATCTTACTGTGTAGCCCAGGCTACCCAGTGCTTCCCAAGGGCTGGGCTTGGAGGTGTGTGCTACCACAGCTGGCTTGATCTTATTTTATGTGTGGGTGTTCTGTCTTCATGTATGTCTGTGCACCGTGTGCATGCCTGGTGCCTGCAGAAGCCAGACAATGGCTCTGGATCCCGGGAGTTATGGAATGTGAGCTACCACGAGTGCTGGGAATCAAACCCAGGTCCTCTAAAAGAGCATAAAATGCTTCCAACTGTGTTGTGGAATATTATTTTAAGGTGTGTTACATTTGTTTATGCTATGGAACATTAGTTTTAGTGATGCAAAGATGTGTTGCATTCTTTTATGTTGCATTTGTTTAACTCTGTGAAGCTGTGTTACTTTGCCTGTCTAAAACACCTGATGGTCTAATAAAGAGCTGAATGGCCAATAGCAAGGCAGGAGAAAGAATAGGCGGGGCTGGCAGGCAGAGAGAATAAAGAGGAGGGAAATCTGGAAGGAGGGATCAAGGAACAAGAAGAGGAGGACATCAGGGGCCAGCCACCCAGCTACACAGCCAGCAACAGAGTAAGAAAGTAAGATATACAGAAATAGAAAAAGGTAAAAGCCAGAGACAAAAGATAGATGGGATAATTTAAGAAAAGCTGGCAAGAAACAAGCCAAGCTGAGGCCGGGCATTTATAAGAAAGAATAAGCCTCTATGTATTTATTTGAGAGCTGGGTGACAGGGCCTCCCAAAAGAGTAAAGAGTAAAAACAACCAAAACACAACTGTGAGCCATCTCTCTAGCCCCCTCCAACTCCTTCCTTACTTTTTTAGGGAATAGGAAGAATGGTGTACCTTGAACCAACAACTGTTTGCTATAAAATAGTATCTGACGCCTTCTTCACCAAAATGATCAAGCAGGTATATTCCTAGTGAGCCATGCTGGTCGTAGATTTTCTTCTTGGTAGGGTCACTGAGTACAGCATGGGCTGTGTTGATCTCTTTGAAGAATTCTCCTGCTTGAGCGTCCCCTGGATTCTTGTCTGGATGATATTTCAAGGCCAGTTTCCTATCCAGGCAACACCCAAAGGACAGTGGGGGAGGGCAGGAGGTGACTGGGGTAAGAGGATTAGGGATCGATGGCAGAGCTAGGTCTTTAGATGAGGTACAAAGGATGAAGGCAAGGTCTACATGTCTTCCAGTGTCAGTGAAGAAGGGGTGGCCTTCTTTGCCAAAGAAAAGCTTCTTAGGATTTTTTTAATAAAAAGAGGGTCCAATCATGGTCAAGGGGTTGGGGGGAAATACCAGGGCTGAATAAAGGTGAGAGTCTGAACCTGTAGGCTCTTTTGATCTCTTCAGGCTGGGCACCTTTCTTTAGTTCTAGCACCGCATAGAGGCTGGTTCCAGTCTGGGACAGTCGCCGGGCTGTGTCATCCGCGTGAGGCATGCTCTGGGCCAAGAGGACAAAATTACAAAGGCAGTAGTCTGTGGCTCCCGTGACTTGAATCGGAAGAACACAGAAGAACGCAAACGTGAAGGAGGATACCTCTTCCCCTCACATTTCCCGGTGTCTCCCATGGACCTCACAGTCTAGAGAGGTAGGTCTAAGATGACAAAAAGGCTGATTTTGTCCAAAGCTCCTTCACCTGAAGTCAACAGCCTGACACCCGCCCAAGCTGGTGGCTGGGTTTGAAAGACCAGGGTAACCCAGCCATTTAAAAAGGGGGGTGGATCAGAAATCGAGAAAAGTCACAGCAGCCGGGGGAGGAGAACCAGCCAGACCCAAGGCCACCTATGGGAGTGAGGTGGGGGTGGGAGAGTGGTCGGGTTCAGGTTCAGGACCCCAGCAGGGCCCGAGGCCCAAGACTTGCTTTCCCCTCGGCCTCTAACCATCTCACCTCTACCCCTCAGAGGCCACATTGGTGAGGGCAGGAGGACTCCCTGGACAGAGGGAAGCCTACAGGAGCTGCTACAGGGGATACACTCTGAGGGATCAGGTCCCAAAGGAGTGGGGCTGAGGCCTGGGGGGCCCGTGGGCCCCAGGAGGAACCAGGGCAACCACATGGGAACTCATGGTGTGTTGACACAACCTAGCCTTGTGTTGACTCCCCCACCTGGCTCTTTACCTCAGAATTGGTCTATTAAGCCGGGTAGACCTCACACAAGTTTCCTTCGTCCTTGGGGGTGCGAAGCTCCATTTTGCCCCTGCTTCCGTGGCCAACTGCGCTTGCGCACTTCGTAGGCGCAGGGAGTCGTTTTTTGGCGCCGCCCAGCAGAACCCGGTGGAGGGCTCGGTACCCGGGCCTGGGACTTATTTGGCACCAGAAGCCTGACCCTCAGGCCCCGGGCTGGGCAGTTACTTCCAGCCCCCAGGGCAGAGGCACAGCCTTCCACATCATCCCTCTTCTCCAGGGAGAGTCCATGATCATCCCGATCACCGTCATGGCTCTTCAACTCACTCGGGGAAAAAACGGTGGGCTTGGTGACCCGGCGGATGAGAGGTATGGGCAGGCAGGGGTCGCCCTCAAGAGTCGTCGCCTGGTCCGTTTTATTTTTCCCCCTTGCCTCTAGAAGCTCGTCTACAAACGTTGAGACTCACCTCAAACGTCGGATGTTCGGGGGGAAAATCAGTCCTCCGCCCCTCGGGAGAGTCTTCATCGAGGCGCTGGCCCCGGCCAACTGTTAAGAGTTCGTTGGCACCCTCCCTTAAAAATGACGTTTCGGGTCCTTTCCGAAGGCGCCTTCGCTACCGTGCTTCCGTAATAAGGAGATACCCACGATGTAATTATCTAATCTAGATTGTATACTGAGTTGTCACTTGATAGTATCTCAATGAACCCTTTCCACGAAAATGCTCACAGACGGCCTGGAACAGATTTCTGATTTTTTTTTTT
>CABHPH010157826.1:0-27142 GCA_902168325.1 Peromyscus nudipes
GCTGCTCAAAGCCTGAGAATCTGTTCATTTTGTTCATCCAGGAAGATCCATAGCAGAGGTTCAATGTTGGGATTTCCAAGATTAATCTTTATGATACAGAATGAACTCAGAAGCCCTTGTTCTTTTTTCTTGAGCTTCTGGCAATGGCATCCTTAGGGAGATCCACTGTCAGCCCCTCACCCCAGCTACTTCAGAGACTTGTAGTTACCTCCAGCTGTCTCAGGGTGCCACTTTCCTGACTTTTCGGTGGTGATTTTGAAATGATAATGGTCTTTGGGGTACTCCATAAGCCAAGAGAAGTGAGATATGATTATTTTAATGATGTGAATTCTCCTGGTCTGTTTGTCTGCTGGACAAAATACCATAAACTGAGCAGAGGCTGGAGTCCAGCTTCTTACACTGGGAGTTGTAACCCCCTGTGGGCTTTTGTAGCTAAATTTGGTCATCACGAAAATGTCGGCAGTAGTGAAGGATTTCTAGATGCACGACAAGCAAAAATTAACTCAGAATCAAATGCATAGTGAATCCACGGTGGTTTTGGCAATGTCCACCCGTGTTGCTTCACCAACTTCACGGCAGCCTTCATTCTGAACACACCACATGAGCACATTTCTCTCTGCATGTTGTCATGCCATGTAACACCCAGCAAGGCTGTCTGAAACACACCAGCTCACATTTGAGACTTTTTGTAAGCTATGGACTCTGGCAATGTTTCTATTGCATATACAAAAGTTTAGGTCTTATAAAAACATAATGGTTTAATTATGTGCAACAAAGACCTTTAATATTTCCCCCACCATGCCTCAGCATGTAAGTATTAAATGGATAGATCTTTGGATTGGATTGTGCTAAAAATGACTAATTTTTTAATTGTTATTTGAGTGCCTGGCTGGAACTCCATTTAAAATAATAAAGTGGATTTTGGCTCAGGTTTAGGACAGAATTTCCAACAGTTTCTGAAATAGCCCTTACCATGCTTCTGCCATTTTGTTCTATGTGTCAATGTGAAACGGTCTTCTGAGAATTAGTGATTATAAAATCAAATTATTAATACTCTCTGAAAATATTAACAAGTATTATCCAAGGCTTAATTCTTTATATAAAAATAAACGAGCATATCTATCTCATTAGTATGCAGATTGGCTTTCATATTCAATAAGTGATAACATGTATACCAAAGAACTGTTTATAAATCCCTTTATGAGCAATTATCAGTAAAGACTTTATTTGAATGCCTAATTTATGTATCTGTATATATGGGGCAGCATAACAATTTCTCAGGCAAAAGGGAGTTCATGAGTAGGAAAAGGTTAAGAAGCCTTGGTCTCAACAACAGAATGAATTTCTCACATTTCTGGAAACCTTAGTGCGTGGTGAAGCTTACTTCCTGATTACTTCATACACCTTGCCTTATCTTTTTGGCCTCATGGGGTGGGAGGTTTGAGTGAACTCTCTTAGGAAATTTTTATTCAGGACACAAATGGCCATCATGAGGGCACCACCTCCTAGAATTGTCATCCTGGTAGATAAAACCTCAACATGTGGATTCAAGATAGGGGGATAGATACAAATATTCAGACTGTGCACCAATATTGACTGCATATATGTTGGCCCCTTTTCTATAATATATGCAATCGATGTGTAGCAATTGTACAAATTTACGGGTTCAGTGTAGCATATCCACACAGGAACACAATGTATACCAATCAGTTAAAAGTAATTGTCATGTACCTACTATGTATGTTGTTACTGTCTCAGGCAACTTGCATAGGTGGCTATAGGCTTTGGGATTATGATACAGGGTGAGTGCAAATGTGACCTCAGATCATTGCTGACTAAGTGATCTTAACTAAGTGAGCAGGTACTTAACCAGTGTGAGTCCTTATTTTCTTATCCATGAAATGGGGTTTTCTGCTGGCAGAGTGATATAAGCTGTTAATCCCAGCTCTCAGGAGAGAGGCAGAAGTGAGAGGATTGAACTTTCGAAGCCAGGCTGTAGCTGGAGTTATCTCCAGTCCCGCCTGGGCCAGCAGCCACTTAGACTCAAATAGACACACAGACGTTTATATTATTTAAACTGTTTGGCCTAATGGCTCAGGCTTCTTGCTATCTAGTTCTTATATCTTAGATTAATCCATTTCTATTAATCTATACCTTGCCACGTGGCTCGTGGCTTACTGGTACTTTACATCCTGCTCCTCATGACAGGGTCTGGCAGTGTCTCCCTGCCTCAGCCTACCACCTCAAAGCATTCTCCTCCTCCTTGTCCTGCCTACACTATCCTTCCTGCCTGGCTACTGGCCAATCAGTGTTTTATTTATCAATCAATCATAGCAACATATATTTACAGCATACAGGACATCCCACAGCACCAGGCTGATCTATATAACAAGTTCAAGGCCAACCTAGAATACATAGTGAGAATATGTCTCAAAATAAATTCTAAAATCAAGACTTCTAATTTAGTTCAATAAGGTCATCAGTTCAGGACTTAGCATACAGAAAGTACTAGGTTACCCCTGAGTAGATGCTCTGTCTCCTTTACAGCATGTCTTTCAGAAAGTATCATGGATGGCAGACATGATGGTGCACAGCTGTGATTCCAACACTCAGAAGAAGAAAAGGGAAGGAAAGAAGGAGGAAGGGAAGGGGAGGAACTGATATCCCATTGTTATAAAGGAGAGGCTGAGGTTTGGGGCATTGCCCAAGATCACACAGCCACGAATGGCAGGCTTGGACTTTTTAAGCCTATTTGATACCTAATTCCAGAATGATCTTTGTAAGATTCAGTTGGTAGACTTGAGAATGCTGTAGCCACACACCCTCAGCTGCTTCTTCTCTTCTCATATAAATACTATTTTTGAGGGGAGAAAGGTAGTTTAGTTAATCATTTAAAAGAGTAAAAACCAAATGAAGTCCATTTTTTTGAACCTAACATAAAAAGGCAAGTTTTTCCTGAACGTATTTTCTCATAGACCTTTTCAAGGCTGCCAGTGTTGCATGTTTCGGCTCTTGTCAAACATAGCTTTAAGCATTTGTAGAAGGCCCAGAGGAATTCAGCCACACTGAGACCCTGGGTAGGTACCTACTTTCCCTGTTGAGTGACCTCTGTCATTCCATTGACATATGGAGGCTCCCGTGTCCCAGGAGCCCTGACAAGGAAGCTTCTCCTGAGACATCATTCCAGAGCCATCACATGCGGGAGCTCAGCTTCAGACATTTGACTCTGCCCTTCATCCTGGACTGTGTGAGACTGCTGGGAGTCATCCCTAAAACATTGTTCATGTTTAATCAAAAAGGCATTTCATCGGAAGTAACAAGATCTGTCCCTTGCTGTCTGCTGCCTCTGCTCTTTGCTGATAAAACATTAACTAATGTGCTGATGCAAATTTCCAGGAACCCCAAGCTATTCAGAGCTTGCTCAGCCAGCGCTGCTACATTCAGAGGCAGGTGCCAGAGCCCAGCCAGGAAGGCTGTCCCAAGCCTGCCAAGCTAGCCATGTCCCTGTCCTCTTCTTCTACCCACTCCAGGGCTTCTTGAAGAATTCTACAAGTAGGAGTTGATAACTTTCAAGGCCTTCAGCCTTGAAATAACATGTATACAGTGTTACTTCACAGATGCAGGTACTAAGTCACCAAGAGGATGTACTGTACACTTAGGACCACACATTTCTAACATTTGAACCCTTACCTCAAGTCCTAAAAGCAGTCACAGTACGCTAGCCATCCTAAAATACTTTGTTCTCTAGTTCTCTTTATAGTCTTAAAAGTGATTGAGAGTGGGAACTGGAGAGATGGCTTTGTGATTAAGAGCACTGACTGCTCTTCCAGAGAACCAGCGTTTGATTCCCAGCACCCACATGGTGGTTCACAGCCATCTGTAACTCCAGTTCTGTGGGACTTGATGCCCTTTTCTAGCCCCCAAGGGCACCAGCATATACATGGTGCACACACATACACACAGGTAAAACATACATGCATATAAAATAAAACAAATGAAATCTAAAAAGAGTGATTGAGAGCTCCAAAGAGATTTTGTTTATTTTGGTTCCGTCACTGTACTGGAAATTCAAATAGAAGATTTTAGAACTCAATAACACAGAAACATGGGTTCCATTGGTCATCACAGGGTGACAGCACCAGACACTAAGTGGCTTCTAGAAATGAAGACTGTAACAACATCTTCATGTAGCTAGAGCAAATTGATGTTTGTGATAATGGCATAGAAATGTACAATAAATAATTCCATACATAGACACAGAGTGCAACTCATGTTTGTCAACACCGACAAGAAGTGACTAGAAATTCACGTTGGTGTGAACTGGATGAAGCAGCCTTACCCGTGAGCCTGCTGCTACCTGCTACGCTCCGTGCAAGAACAGACCATTTCAAAGAAAGCGTACGTTCACACTTCCATTGCATTTCATTTTATGTGTGTGTGTGAACATACCACAGCTCTCAAGTGGAGGTCAGAAGACAGTCTACAAGTGTTGGTTCTCTCCTACTATGCGAGCTCAGGCTCTCAGACTAGCTTTTTTACTCACTGAGGCACCTTGATGGCCCCAAACTATGTGTTTTTTAGGGTGGCCCAGAATTTGTGATCCATTCTCTGGATGAAGAAGTGACCAAGGGGTTGGTGGGTGCCTTTGGCTAGAGTGATGTTTTCCAGAGGGTACGGAAAGAGCAGTGTGGGGTTCTGATGGAAGACAGACTTCAGAAACACTTGCCTAAATAAAACCTCTTGGTAAAGAAGGCACTGTTCCTCCCAGTTTTCATCATTTGGATGGTAGGACAAGGCATAAGCCTCCTATTTATGGGGGCCTGTCTTCAACAGCTCTGTAACATGCAACATTTGCCTCTGTTACTAAAAGTGTACCTCAGGCTAGTCCTCAGCAGACAAGAATGATTAGCTAGAACTCTGTCCTTGCTCCTGTGTTGTGGTTCATGCTTTTGCATTGTTTTGTTTTGCTTTAAAGATTTTATTTATCTTTATTCTATGTGGGAAAATATTGTCTGCATGCATGGATATGCACCATATGCATATTTGATGCCTTGTGGAGGTCAGAAGAGGGTATTGGATCTCCTGGAACTGGGGTTTCAGATGCTTGTGAGTCGCTGTGTGGGTATTGGGAACAGAACCCATGTCATCCGCAAGTCCTCTTAACCACTGGGACATCGCTCCTGCCTCTGTCGCTCTTTTTGTTTGGTTTCAGTACCCGGGGTGGAATCTCAGGCCTCACATATGCTAGACAGTCAGGTTCCCATTGACCTCTGTCTCTAGCCAGCACCTACGTTTTACTTTGGTAAGTAACCCTATGGCTGTTCTCCTTCTTTGTAGCTATCTATAGTTTCTTTTGTAAATAAACTTGGTGTTTTAAAAGTTAACTACTAAGTTTTGTAACAGATACCATAAAAGGCACATAGCTATGACAATCACAATCACAGCATATCAACTTGGAAAACTCGACGTGCTGCTGCTTCAAATTACCCTCCTGCCACTGATGGTCTAGCCAGAGTGCCCGTTTGGTGGCTGTGATTGGCTCCATCGAGTGTTTAGCTGTCCTCTGCTGTCTAGACTCCTGTGGGCTGAAGTTTTGTTCAACTGAGTCTGGGTTGGAAAAGTCCAAACTGCTTAGAGTTTTCTCCCATCCCAAGAAGAACAGGTGTAGCCCCTGAACTGAATTCAGAAGAAACAGCAACAAGCATGAGTATGCTATGGACCCTGTGTGTAGACAGTGTAATTCATGTGTGAAGAAGCCTCTCCTGGCCAGGGTATGAATGAGACAGTTTTCCCAGGACAAATGTGTGAACTTAATAGCTTGCCTCCCTCTGCTTGGCCTCCACAATTCAACTATTGCCCCAAGATCAGGTCATGTGGGAGAGAAGATACTGCCGTTGTCTACATGCTCTGTGTTTGTCATGCAGAGAGGGATGACCTGGATGTGTGCGTGAATCATGTGCTTGCAATCTGGACACCTCTCCCGTGGGACGCATCCACCAGTGCAGTCGTGTGCATTGAGACATCAGACGGAAACCCCAAATTCACAGTCCTGCCAATGAAATCATTCCAAACCAGTATATAGTTTCAGAAGGCTGAGGATCTTGATTTTGAGACAAGTCTAGGCCACATAGTGAACACCAAGCCAGCCTGGCTGTATTATGAGGACCTGTCTTAGAAAGTAAGAGAAAAGGGGGAGTGAGGGAAGGAGAGGGTAAAGAAAGAAAGAAAATCATTGCATTTTTAAAAATGAGAAACTAGATGATAAAAAGTAAATGATGATGAGAGAAAGGAACCAAAGGGACCTCTCGTCTGGGGAAATACACCAGAGCCTTCCTAACCCAGGAGCAGGAAGTGAGACCACTGCTATCTCATTGGCTCTTCTTCCTCAGCCTGGTCATCTGGGTGACTTCTCTGCTTAGAGACTCTGCTCACTCACTCATTTCCTGTAGTTGGGGCTCCTTTGGGCTTCTCTTTGGTGAGGTCTTGCTTCCACAGAGGAGGGCAACAGGGAGGGGTATCCTGGCTCCTGGTGTCCCACATTTTGATGAGATGGAGGAGAAACAGGAGGTGGATTAAGAGCAAGAAATGAGTCCAGATACCCCCAGCCCACAGCAGAACTTTGGAACCCAACCTCTGCTCTCTTGCTCTCTGAGTTAGGAACAGGGGAGCAAGTCAGCCCCATCTCCCAGTTCCAGACACCTTATCTCAAAGATGGGTGTAATAACGGCCCAGGTGGTATATATACACACCTGTATGTAGGTGCACGTGCGTGTGGAGACCAGAGGTGGATGTTAGTTCATTTCCTCTATTTCTCTCCACCTTTTGAAGACAGGGTCTTTCATTGAATCTGGAGCACACTGTTTCTGTGAGGCTGTCTATCCAATAAGCTCCAGAGATCTGCCTGTTCCCATCATGTTTAGGGATGGAGTTGTCCACAGTCACTACTGAGTTTAGCTGCTTTTTATATGGTTTGTGGCGATCCCAACTCCAGTCCTCATGATGACAAAGCAGGTATCCCCAAGCTTCTAGTCTGTCACTGTCCTGGTTTGAAGCATAGCCAGACTTCTCTTTAAGGGACCTGTGTCTAAGACCATGGAGGTTTGTTTGCTAGTAGCTGAAACGTAATTGAGGGAAGAGATCAGGGACAATTTTCCCTCTCAAATTTCACCTTGTAGGATAGCTGCAGAGGCTGCAAGCTTATAGGCCAGGCACACCCACCTTTTAATAAACTCTGAGCATCAGCTAGGTTCTCCTAGAAGCAATTCCTAGGCTGCTGATCTGGGTGTGGAGGGGGGGTCTGTATTGTTATTTATATTGCTTTTTAATGCCTCACAAAATTGATGGTTTAAGAAAACACACACTATCTCCCAGTTTCTAGGAGTCTGGGTATGACTCGGCTCTGCTAAGGGTCCCACAGGCGGCAATCAAAGTGTCAACAAAGCCCTTGTCATCTGGGGGCTCCTGTGGAGAAGCAGCTGCTCCAGGGCCCATTGCTTAGCAGATGTGTGACTGACGACCCTGGCTTCCATTGTCTCCCCAGTTCTCTGCCATTGGCTCTCCCCTCAGATAGCTCACAATATGGCAACTTGCTTCTTCAAAGCCACCAAGAGAATCTGTGTCTCCAGCCCACTAAGAATCATTTTATGATGCAGAATAACATTAGGACTAGGTGACATCATCATATTTTTTAAAGTTACATTCATTCATTCATTCATTCATTTATTCATTCATTCATCCATCCATCCATCTAGGAAAGGGGTAATCCTGCTACAGTGCAAGTGTGGAGATCAGAGGATGACTTATAGAAATCAGTTTTCTCCTTCCATCATGCAGAACCCAGAGACTGAATTTAGGTCATCGAGCTTGGCAGCCAGCACCCTCACCCACTGAGCCATCCTCATGACCCAATATCTACCACTTTGGGCATATAAATATGTTTTCTATTTGTGTTATCATAATTATCATTTGTAATTAATATTAGTTACTGTAATCATTACAAATTTGGCATCCTGAAATGTCTTAGTTAGGTTTTTATTGCTGTGAAGAGACACCATGACCATAGCAACTCTTAAAAAGGGAAATATTTCATTGGGGCTGGCTTGCAGATTGAGAGGTTTAGTCCATTATCATCATGGTGAGGAGCATGGACGCATGCAGGCAGACATAGTGCTGGGGAAAAGCTGAGAGTTCCACCTTCAGATCAGCAGGCAGCAGGAAGAGAGAGCAACACTGGGCCTGGCTTGTGCGTCTGAAACCCCAAAGCCCATCCACCGTGACACACGTCCTCCAACAAGGCCACACCTTCTCCAACAAGGCCACACCTTCTCAAACAAGGCAATACCTCTCACTAGTGCCACTCCCTGTGAGCCTCTAAGGGCCATTTTCTTTCAAACCACCACATTTGGTATCCTGAATATGATGTTAAGATCTTATGAATCTTTTATGTAAAAACCTTTTTTGGTTATCAGTGCCCACCGTATAAACCCTAAGCCCCTGAGCCTAGCATTTAGCTCCCTGCCTTCCTTCATCTTTCCCAGTCATGACCAACACATCTCTTTTTAGCACAGGAGTCTTTCCTTTGCTTTCTGCACAGTCAGCTTTATGCTTAATCAAGTTTTCATACCTTTTTTTCCAAGTGGTTTGTGTGTGTGTGTGTGTGTGTGTGTGTGTTTGCACGTGCGCATGCCATAGCATGTGTGGAGGAGTGGAGGTCAGAGAACAATGTTGGGTGTCAGTCCTCACTTTCCACCTTGTTTTAAGACAGGGAAGGCCATCTCCATTGTTCACAGCTGTTTTGCCAGGCTAGCTGATCCTTGAGCTTACAAGGAGTCTTTTTGGCTTTGCCTTGCAGAGGTTGCTGGTGAGCATCATTGTACTTGATTTTATTTACATGGGCTCTGAGAATTTCAACGCAGATCCTCATGCTGCCATGGCAAATGCTTCAGCCCAGAGCCATGTCCTCCAGCCCTAAAGACATATCTTTGCAAACCCATTCGGTCTTCTGGCCTTGATTCTCCCAGGGTCAGCACAGTCTCTCCCCTCTCTGACGGCTGCGGCACTGTGTATGTGCTTCTTTATGCTCACACTGTATTTATAACACTGTCTTGCAACGAATCTTACTCCATTTGAAAGTTTCAGGGATATATATATGATGAGCTATACAACCAATATTATCAGCAGCTACATTGTCATT
The DNA here is from genome assembly GCA_902168325.1 of Peromyscus nudipes. Classification (NCBI taxonomy): domain Eukaryota; kingdom Metazoa; phylum Chordata; class Mammalia; order Rodentia; family Cricetidae; genus Peromyscus; species Peromyscus nudipes. The sequence goes on from CABHPH010157826.1 coordinate 9,194, forward strand.
AGTGGCTCCTTAAGACGTGCAAAATATTCTAAGCTGACATGGGCAAGACTGGAGTGCAGACATCAGCCAAAGATAGAGCAAGCCAGCTGGATGACCCAGGCAGGCCCGGTGCAGCTTGGAACCCGATGTCCTCTTCCTGTCAACCCACAGGCTCCGGAAAGAAGCCGAATCTCTGCTCCAAGGAAGAGCCCTTGGCTCTGCACTTCCCGTATTCACTACTGCTATTCTCGGTGGTCCCCTTCCTCAAAGCCTGCTTCCATATTTTCAGGTCTTTGAATGTTGCAGCCAAACCACTGCTGTACTTCTGAAAGCAGAACCAAAACAAGCCACGAGCCACTGCTCCTCACTGACTTCCCACTCCCGGGGCTGCAGTCCAGGCCTCCTGCTCTCCATCTGTGCCGATCTCCATGCTCATCCACAAGCTACACAAGGGCTATGTACCTGCATCTCCCCAGGTGCCTTCCTCTCCACCCACCCCCACCTCTTCCATCCCACTCTTAAAACATCTGCTGCCTCTTGGCAACATCCCCCCTACCCATCCTCCATGGTGAACTACTTCCCCATGAGATTGCTTTGGGTCCCTCCTCCCTTCATTCTGGGGGAAGCCTGTTCCAAAACAGTTGTGACTCTCTTAGGTTAAGGGCCAGGATTAAAAATAAGTACCAGTTACCATTTCTGTCCTAAATTTCCTTAGACAGGAAGGAGCCACAAAGGCTTAATGTCCTGACCAAGCTAAGAGGTTGCTCAAAGTGGCCAGGCCAGCCCTGTCCTAGGAAAGGTGGCCAGGAAAAAACAAGGCCCGCCAAAGTGCTTTAGAATGAGTTTCTGGGACGGGACTGCAGATACAGCTCAGTTGGGAGAGCAGTGGCCTAGCATGCACAAAGCCTTGGGTTCAATTCCCAGCACCATCTAAGCCAAGCATGCTGGTGCATACCTAGAATCCCAGCACTTAGACGGTGGCGGCAGGGGCATCAGAAGCACAGGGTGATCTTTGACTTACTGAGAGAATTCAATTGTCAGCCTGGACTAATTGAGATCTTGCCTTGAAAAGAAAAAAAGAGGAGGCCGATGGTGGTGGTGCACGTCTTTAATTCCAGCACTTGGGAGGCAGAGGCAGGCGGATCTCTGTGAGTTCAAGGCCAACCTGGTCTACAAAGTGAGTTCCAGGAAAGGCACAAAGCTACACAGAGAAACCTTGTCATGAAAAAAACAAAACAAAAAAGAAAGAAAGAAAGAAAGAAAGAAAGAAAGAAAGAAAGAAAGAAAGAAAGAAAGAAAGAGGAGGAGGAGGAAATAAGGATCTTCAGTTTCTTATGGAACACAAAAGATATTAAATATACCCTTCTGGGAAATGATTGGTGCCCATTTTTAATCTAATCAAAATCTACAACCAGAATTCTCAGAAGCGGGGTTGGGTGAAGGAAAGAGATTCACACTTGGGTTCAAATCCCAGCTGTGTCACTCCAGACAAATCACATGAAACGAGAGAACTTATGTTTCTACCATAAAAGGAGAGAGCGAGTCGCTCCCACACACACAGCTGTGAGATCAAAGGAGCTGGTATATAAAGTGTGTGGCACTGCATGTAGTCCATGGGAGGCATCTTTAAAGATGTTGTTGCTGCCTTCCTTGGCGGAGTCTCCAGATTGGGGGCGGGGAGTGGCTAACAGTGGCTGTGCTCTCCTACCTGGAATGCTTTCATACCTGCAGGGCATTGCCATCCGAGTCGGAGGCCTCACGCCACACCTGCTGCCAGTCCAGCTGGAGTGGTGGTGAATGGCCCTGGGCCAGCGTCCTCAGCGACTAGATGTGATGCCTGTGATGTGATGCCAAAGAAAGATGTATTGCAATTATCTAAATTATTCAGGGCCCCCACAACATGCAGAGAACTAAAGCAGGTTTCTAGAAAAAAAAAAAAAAGAGTCAATCCCCTGTCCACCGCAACTCATGAATCACACCAACTAGATTTTCAGTTCTCTATGCCGTCCAATTGCCTCACACCTTGGTACCTTTGTGCGTCCTTCAGCCTACTTGGAATTCCCTTCTCTCCTCTCTCTCACCATCTTTGCTACAAAGTCCTGTGGCCCCTTCTCCATGAAGCCCGCCCTGAGAGCTCTTCCCCAGTACTCTTTCCACGTGATTTGATCTTTGTATGCCCAAGTTACTGAGAGTGTCTGCCAGGCAGGAGCAAGCTCTCTCCACATTCATGCTTAGAGCTGACATGGTAACTACCCCAGAGGTTTTTTTCTCTTAGTACCTACTTGTGGAAACAATTGCATGTGTAGTAAAAATAAAATAAAACAATAAAATTCTTCTTAAAAATGTGTTGTCATGGAAAGAATCAACATTTTAATATTTAAAGGCAATTAGAATCTGTCTTTATGACTAAACAGCCCTGAAAATGGTTTGAGTTCCCTCCTTCATGTTCACCTCCCTTCCTTCATTTTCTACTTTATCTTACAAAGTTTCATCTTAAGGAACTGTGAGAGAGTCGCAGGAGAGGACACATACTCACACCACACGCCTACACCAGTGAGCCAGGTTTCTACTGTTGGAAGTGTATTACCTTGACATTCTATGTCAGAGCAGAACCACTAATCACTGCCTTGGTGATGATGATGATGATGATGATGATGATGATGATGATGATGATACCCCATGCCTGGGTCTCAGCCTTCTCTCAGGAAAGAATAAGCTTGTCATTGTGCCTCTCATAGTTGGAATCAAGGAAGGCTCTTAGCAATCTGAGGCCCTTCATTTAGACCTCTGCCAGATGGAGAAGGCAGTGATACTGAAAGACTTTGCTCTTAGGCCTGAATACATAGAGCCCCAGGCTCCTGACTGGGATCCAACTGTCACACTCCCTCTAGAACATGAGCCAGCATTCCAACCCAGAACCTCTTTCCTGTTGTGAAGAATTGTGCCATGAGCACTGTTGTTGGTAAAATGGCGGGGTTGTGTTTTAGCAGTAACTCAGCATCCTGAAGTCACTAAAGTGTCTTGGACACAGATGTGGGCTTATGAGACAGCTAGTCTTCATCCTTAAGACTCGGAATATCAACTCACATCACTAGGAGCTTCCCCAGCAGTATGGCCAAGATCAGACACCAGAGGCTCACACCCACTCTCACAGGGCATCACAGGCTGGCTTTGTCTGTGTATCCTCCGGAACTAAAAGTCCTTCAGAAGTATATCCATGTCTATTTTTCATTATTATAGACCTGTTTCAGGGGAGATGGTTAACAAATATTAATTTCTGGGATGGGGAGACAGCTCAGTGGACAAAGCACTTCCTGCTCAAACACAAGGACCTGAGTTCAGATCCTCCAAACTCACACACAACTGGACATCTGTAATCCCAGCCTTGCTACAGAGAGGTGGGAGACAGACATAAGAGAATCACCAGAAGGTCACAGGTCGGTTAGCCTGGTGTACACATCAATGAGCAAGAGACTCTGTCTCAAGGAAAGTGGAAGGTGAGGACCGATACCCAAGGCTGTCCTCTTACCTCCGCACAAGTACGTGACATATACACACATACCCACTCACACACACAAACACGTGCATTCATATATACACACACATAAATTATACCCATCACACACACACACACACATACACACACACACACATACACACACACACACACACACACACACACACAAACACACAGTTAAAAATCCTTTAATCCCAGCACTCGGGAGGCAGAGCCAGGCGGATCTCTGTGAGTTCGAGGCCAGCCTGGGCTACCAAGTGAGCTCCAGGAAAGGCGCAAAGCTACACAGAGAAACCCTGTCTCGAAAAAAACCAAAAAAATAAAAAAAATAAAAAAAAGTAAAAAAATAAAATAAAAAATAAATCCAGCATATTTACCATTCTGCTATTGAGCTAGTACCCTGGGTTGTTAGCACAGTGGTTTATGCCAGGCTCTGGGCTGGCGACAAGACTGCAACTAAAAACAAGATTGTCCTGACCCTCCATGAGCTCGAGGTCTAGAGGAGAAAGGTGAGGTGCAAAGGAAAATTGGTTCAACCTATGTTAGGGGCTCTCGCTGATATCCCTACCATGGAGACGGGTCAACAAAATGCTGATCCTCCCAGGAAATCCTGGGAGGATTTAATAAGGGACTGATGCTCGATTTGGCTAAAAGGATGGGTTTCACCAGGTAAAAGGAGTGAGAAAGGCAGAGATGAGGGCGTATCTGGAAACAGGATGTTGGGATGGGCCTAATGTGTTCAGGGAAGGGAAAGCTTCCTTCGGCAAGTTGCCTGAAAGTTGTGTGGGAGATGGGGGAAGTGAGGGATGGGAAGGAAAGCAAGGCTGTGTGACGGAGGCCCACATCCCAGGAGCAGGGAGCTTACCAAGGGAGACTGGGAAGGAGCAAGCTGGCTGGCTTTCTCTCCCACAGTCGGAAGCGAGGAGGCCTCAATTCTGTAAAGATGATAGATAGCCCTCACACAGACCTCAGCCAGACAGAGCCCATGGCGACACAGAAAGAGGATTCCTTCAGAGTCTGCTCTGAGGAGTTTGGATTTTGTGCCTTGTAATTTAGTTTCTGTGTAACTGAAGTGGTGCTATCAGACACCAGGATCTGCAATGTACCCTACTACGGAAGAACAGACTGACAGGGAGCACCTGAACATTTGGACCAATCAGAGTACTTCTTGCTGAGCATCCCCACCTCTTGGAAAGATGCCCTTGATCCTGGGTCTGCAGCAAGGACTGTCTCTGTTCTTTATAGATGTGACTTCTTCATGTGTGCACATGTGGCTACATGCACATATTACCGGGTCTTTAAAGCACTTCAACAGTAATTTGTGTGTAAAACCTCTCCACGGATGGCAGCCAACAGGCAGAACAGAGCTTACTGATGTGGTTTGAATGTGTCCCCCCAAAGTTCACATGTGGGAAACATAATCCCTCAAGCCAGAGATTGATGCTATTTGGAGATGGGGCTTTGGGGGAAGTAGTTAGTAACAGATGAGGTCATGAGGGATGAATTGCATGATGGGATCAACGGCTCCAAATGAAGAGAAAGAGCAACTGCATGTGTTATGACAGCACCAGGGCTCTCCCGAGATGCTGATGCTGTGCCTTTGGAGTTTAGACCCTCTAAAACCATGAGATAAAGAAACCTGTTGTTTGCGAGTTTGAGTCAATATATTTTTTAATATAGCATCTCCTCATGTAGCCAGTTGGCCTCTAATTCAGCATGTAGGAGAGGATGGTCCACCTGCCTCCATCTCCCAAGTACTAGGATGACAAGTTCATACCACTACACCTGGCTGCCCTGCTGTTTACAGCTTACTGAGCCAGTGGGATTCTGTTGTCTCAGGAAACACAATCTAGGGCCTTGAATTTCGACTGTTGTAGGAATATGCCATGAGAGAGTCCTTTCATTGCCAAAGTCAAATTAAGACAAGCACATACATTTCGCACTTTTCTGGCATCTGTGAAACTTGTCGAAGGGCTAAATGAAGTTAGTCATCCAAGGTTTACTAGAAGTGCAAGACAATGAAATCTGCTGCAGAAACACCCACAATTGGTCAACCTGTCTTTTTTGCCACAAGTCACATTTCAGAAGTCCATGTGTGAGGCTGTATTGACAACCTTTTTAGAAGTGAAAAAATAAGCAGTTAGCCATTCAGAAAGATTATTTGCAAATCATTATTTGCAAATTGTTCAAAGCATGATAATTGCTTTGAACAATTATTTAATTGACTTTACTGACTACCACCATTATAAGTGCTGTGTGCTTCTTTGATTCAGTATTCGTCAATACGAACATAGGTATGATTATGCTAAATGGTTCAGGAGGGGCGAAGCGTCCATAGAGGACCCTGAGTTCCAGGTTCCAGGTTACACATCAGAGTCTCTTTCAGCTGTGGATTTTATCTAGGAAGTAAGATTGACACAGATACAGTTGGGACTCTCTGTGGTTCTGAGTTTGATCTCAGGACTCAAAAGACATTTACTGCTACCTGGCACTTTCTCTGAGTAGTCATAGTGTGGTTTTCAGCTTCAATTGAGAAAATCTGGACAGGACAGATCATACACTCATCCTCAGGAGTGCATCCAAGGACTTGGTGAAAACTTGGGCTGGCCCCCATCAAGTTTGAAAGTTTCTCCTGGATTCTTTCATTGCACTTATACTATCGTTGATAGTCAAGATTTCTCTAAAGAAACAAAACCAACAGAAGGATCTCTCTACCTACTGATATATACCACTATTTATCTATGTATATGTGTATGAGCATATACATGTAAGTTCGTATATGTATATGTGTGTGAGTTGGGTCATGCACTTGTAAAGTGAATGGTTCTGAAATCTGTAAGGGAAGGTACAGATTTGACAGTCAAGGTCAAGTGTGTTGATGCACACTTACAAGCCCAGGACAGATAATGCAACAACAAAAGGGTCATAAGTTCAAGGCCAACTTATGCTTCTTAGAGAAAAAAAAAACCTGTGTCACAAAAAAAATAAACAAAGAAACCCTCATTGAAGAAGTAATGCTGTAGTTCTGAGTCAGAATTTTATCTTTTCCAAGAAACTTTTTTTTGTTCTTTAGACACTCAACAGATGAACTAGTCAGATAAAGCCCACAACCTCTTTCATGTGAAGTCACCCGATCCTAGGTGGCTAATCACATCTACAAAATACCTTCACAGCAACACATAGATCAGTGTCTCTTAGATAACACTAACTTAGTTGATTCAAAAAGCCTGTCACACCAAGTTTCTGCTGCTGTTCAAAGTCTGTGATTTCCCTGGATTTGGGACAATCTGGCGTAAGAGGACAGTATTTCTTCCAACTGCGTAAGCTGAATGAAGCTCTCCAGATCAGCCACAATCCTGGGGGTTTGTTGTTGTGTGTTTTTTTCCTTATACTTTTAAGTTTGGTTTGCCAGGCATCTTTTCACATCAATTAAGAAGCACAAATTTGAGAGTCTCGGGGGTTTGGGAAGGTGAATTTTCAAGTTCGTTTGAACACATTTTTATGATCCTGCCCTCTGATTGCCCTAAAATAAACCAAATCACCTTCTTCCAAATATTCCATGACCAAGAGATGATTCATGGTCCAAGAATGAAGAAAATACTCAGAATCCCAATCGCTTCCTCTACCACCACTTCAGCTGACTTACGAAACAAAACTCTCCAGATGAATAACAGAGTGGGAGCAGGAGCCAGCAGCCATCCCTTCGAACGTGAGTAAACAGTTGTGGTGTTCCTTTTTCTTTTTTTGTGGAAAGAGCACATCTGGGTGGGAGGAACTGACTTTCTGCACTTAGCTTGCATGTTTCAAATGCCTTCCTTGTCGGCAGGTAGACAGCCTGGCCATTTCTTTCTTGTTAACAAATGAAATGGAATTCTCAAACATGAAAAGACAGACAGAAGTCCAGCTCTAGAAGAGTGTAGAGCAACTGTCAATCACTGCTAATAAGAAAATAAATTGGTATGTCGCTCTAAAACCAATAAGACAATATAAAAGTTGAAAACACTTTGTTCTCCAGCAATCTCTCTCCTGGGTATGTATGTGTATTGGTGACTGTTCCTCTCCCTGTTGAAAAGAACTCGAGGGAGGAATGATTTATCTTGGCTCCGAACTTGCAGGGCTTCAGTTCTTGGTGACAGAAGCTTGCAGACTGTCCTAGTCATATGTTGGTAGATCAGAAAGTAGAGAGCTTGGGTCAGAACCAGAAGTGGATATTGGCCTCCAGCCTCCCCATCTCTAGTGACCCACTTCCTCCAGCTAGGCTCCACTCCTTCGAGGTTCCACAACTTCCCAAGGTGGCAGCACCTGCTGAAGACCCAGTGGTCAAATACGTTAGATTCGTAGGAAATATTTCTGATTCAAACTATAACAGTATTCAACAGAAATGCACACACTGAAATGTTCACCGCTGTGTCGTTCGTTACAGCAACTCAACTGCCCGTCAATCATAAAACGGATAAATAAGCATAGCCACACTTTATTAAACATCGAGAGGAATGATGATCTGCTGCTACCGTTGACATCAGAGAAGACTGTCATAGACATAACATCAAGCCAGAGAAGCCAACTACACCACAAAGGACTCATGATGTCATTTTATTCCTACAACGTCTACAAGCAGGCAGAATGTGTCAGCAGTGTAGGGAGTCACAGAATGCTTACTGCAGGAAGGGGCACAGTGACAAGGATCACTGGGGTGCTTCTTTGTGGATTGAAATGTTTGGTTATGGTGCTGTCTAACAAATTACCCCAAATGTAGGGGCTTAACCGAACAGCTATTGCATTGCCTGCCATGATTCTGTGAGTCAGGAGGTCAGGGCTGGGCTAAGCAACTCTTGTGCTTCATGTGGTTTTAACCGAGGCCTCTCAAGGGTCCAAGAAAGGTCTCCTTACAAAGTCTGTGCCTTAGCAGTCATCAGCAGAAGTCTGGCCTCCACCAGCCTGGACAGTGTGGCTGTGCATGACCCCTTCACTAGGGCATTCTCTGGGCAGTTAAGACTCCAGGTGTTTCCAGAAACAGTCGCTAAGAAACCCACCAAGAAGTTTCCCGTCTTCTTACAGCCTAGCTAAAGCACCACTTCCACTTTGTTCTGTTGAGTTAGAGAAGTCATTGTAACCAGTGCAGCTTCAAGAGGAGATACAGGAGAAAGCCTACTTCTTTGAGGAAGGGCTATGTGTACACAGATGCCGAAAAGCGATGGCAGTCATCTTGGAAACAATGTTAGCTATCTCTCCATTTGGACGTTGATTACAAGGATCTCTTCAGTTTGTGACAGTCCATCAAGCTCTCTGCCTGTAATGTGTCCTTTCCTCTATGTGTACAATTGCAGCAAAAGGGTTTGAATTTGAATTGAATTATCTTTTTTTTTTTGAGAGACAGGATTTCTCTGTGTAGCTTTGCACCTTTCCTGGAACTCACTCTGTAGCCCAGGCTGCCCTCGAACTCACAGAGATCTGCCTGTCTCTGCCTCCCGAGTGCTGGGATTAAAGGAGTGTGCCACCACCGCCCGGCTAAAGATTTATTTATTTACCACGTATATAGTATGCCTGTACACCAGAAGAAGGCACCAGATCTCATTATAGATGGTTGTGAGCCATCATGTGGGTGCTGGGAATTGAACTCAGGACCTCTGGAAGAGCAACCAGTGCTCTTGACCCCTGAGCCATTGAATTATCAAACAGAATGACTCCACTCCCCCTGAACAGGCCAGTCTTTATGGTCGTCCTGTATCTTAGTGGATGTTGCTGCCTCCCTGGAGTTTCCTGGCCCATTCTCAGCTCTGTGTTCTTGAATTAGAGGTGTGAGCCCTTGGGCTCATTCCAGTGATGGGGGGAAGCAACACCCGCCTCATTATATAACTGTGAGGAAGAATAAGACAACTTTAGGGAAACTTCCAGCACATCCTGGATGCTCCATGAATGAACTTCATTTCCATTCGAGCCGTGGTCACTTCCACAGACTCCTGACTCCTCTGCTAACAAGGATTGGAAGTTTAGCCTTCTTCGAAGTCCTGACAGGATTCCAGTGAGCCCACGCCCTCTTTGCTCCCTAGGGTCCTTTCCTATAAGCAGAGAGAAGACTGTGTTCTCTCAAACCTGCCACCCTGCTTGGAGGGCCTGGGTCGGACGTGGTGAAAACACTCTATGGTTTCTAGAACAAGGCCAAAGTCCCCAAGCGAAGTGACAACTAATCACCTCAGCCAGTGCTTAGTCACGATTAGGTACTTTCCACACAGACACATTGAGATGGTTACCAGAGAAAAGTCTGCCTGTGGACCGCACGGCCGCCCAGAGAAAATGTTGTTTTAACCTTTACTTCGCAGGGGAAAAAACAGCATCACTTTCCCTTTCCTTCCCTCTCCCTTTTGGAGTGAGAGTCCTTGGCAAGTGAGCTGAAGTGGTTGTTTTTGTTTACCCTGGAGGAAGTTTCCAGATAGTTCTCCATCCAGGGCTTTGAATGTGGGGCAGGCCCCTCAAGCCTTAAGCACTTAATGTCTAAGTGTATAAACAACTCCCTCCGAGGAGACTGTCACAGGCCATCCAGACTGTGGGCCTTCCCAGCAAGCTCTTTGGTCACTGGGAGTGTCCTTAGGGCTTTCAGATCCCAGAGAGACAGAGATGCAGGGGTCCAAACCCCCCACATTGATGTAGATCTGGAAGCTCATACTTGTTATCCCAGCACTCAAGAAGGTGAGGCAAGAGACTTGCCTTAAATTGAAGACCAGCCTGGGCTACTTAGGGAATGCCGAACCTGCCTGGCCTGCGATGTGAAGTGTTTTGTTTTGTTTTGTTTTGTTTTGTTTGTTTGTTTAATAAAAAAAAAAAATGCTCTCACTTTGCCCTGAGATTGCAACGCCCTAGCCCCCCGGGCTCCTGCTCCTCAATTAGTAATGAGGATTAAGCATGCTCACGCGAAGATGGAGGCAAAGGTACATGAAGAAAGGATCACAGCCCAGAACGTTCACCCTCCGCCCCAGTTCTTCAATCACTTTCCAGCGGCTCGTCTCGATTTAAATTCCCTCGTCTACTTCGTTCGTACTATCTCATTCTCTCTTCTCTCTGCTATCTGCACATTTTTTCTGGCTCGTCTTGAAGTCTCAGCCCTCCCCTCGCCCCATTCATAGTCATTTCGCTGGCTGGTACAGCTTTGGCGTGAAGCTATTGAAAACCAGCCAAACTCTGGTTCCAAACATTGCGATTCTTGGCCAGAGTTTCTCTCCTTCCAAAGGAGGGTGATGTTTCAGGCATGGGAAGTCCTGCCATCCATTTAGGCCCCAGGGAAGAAAAATAGCAAGGCCTCAGTGTGTGGCCTTAGGTGGATGGTGAAGTGGGCCTCTGCGTACTCACAGGAATAAGTCTGGTGTTTCTGAGAATTGGGAAATGTGTGCAGGCAATGTGTCATCCCAGCAACAGTGAGTCAGTCCCCAGACCTAGGCCCAAAGCTGGCCGTCTTTGCTTTCTAAATAGAAAGTGTGTTCCTGGCCAGCCTGGCATTAGCAGAGTAACAGTCAGTGGGTGGACGGAGAAGCAGAGGAGATGCGCAAATCCACACATCATAGGTTCCCAGGAAAATCAGGCACTCTTTTCCCTTCTTTCCTATTCTCGACTTTGGTGTGCTGTCATGTTTGTTCTCCCATCTTTTATCTTATCCCAGGGTTCCAGAGTTACCTTCCAAAACAGAACCACAAAATTGCGACAGACTGGCCTGCATGGCCTGGGTGTTAGAGTCTTTAGTGTCAATCAGAGTTCAAATTCCCATTCTATCGTCAACTAACACTGTACACACACACACACACACACACACAGAGAGAGAGAGAGAGAGAGACAGACAGACAGACAGACAGACAGACAGACAGACGGACAGATGGACAGAGACGGTCAGAGACAGACAAAGAGACAGAGAGACAGAAAATATTCATGCATAAGTTTCTGTGTTACTGAGTAAATTTCTAAGCTCTCTGGAAGTCTTAGCCTCTCATCAACTAAGAAGACCAATCCATGCATGTGTACCTGCTCTGTGTGCATGTGTGTGAATTCATGTATGTGTGCATGTGTCAGGGTACATACATGTGTATATCACTGGGTTCAAAAATAAAAAAAAACTCTTTAGAGTCTCAGGATCCCTTCAATTAAATGGGGAGAAACCCTGCCTCCTCCTGCACGAAGTCACAGCCGGTGACCATGGCAACCAGATGCCTTTCTCTAACCTGAGAAGATGCTATGGTTTGGAACGAATGTCCTCAGAGACCCGCATATCAGATATTGGTCTTGCCCCTGGGCTGCAGCTGGCAGGGAGTGAAACACTTCAGACATGGAACCTAGTGGGGAGGAAGGCGATCACTGAAAGCATGCCCTTAAGAGGGATTCATGGCCCTTGGCCCCTTTCTGTCTCCCTGTTTTGCTTCGCAGACACTAGGACTGAGCAGCTTTCTCTGCCCATTCATGCCCACAGTGATGCCCCACCTCTCCAGCAGCACCAAATCCCGGGCCAACAAGACCATAGGTTGAAACCAGGAGCCAAAATAAACCTCCACCTTTGTAAGTTGAACGCTTCTGATCTTTCTGTCACAATGACAGAAAGCTGACCCCCAAGAAGTATCCAGAGCCCTGACCCCTCTCCATCCTCTGGCCTCAGGGCACATTTGGGTTGTCCTTGCAGAAAGTGTGAGTGCCTGTGACAGCGGCAGCTAGGACAGCAACTTTGCCTCATCTACTAGTGAAAGGGAGTATTAAAGAAGACGCGCTGGACCCAGAGTCTTCTGTGCCAGCATCGTGGGCAGGCAGGGCTCCCTTTCATCCCTGGCAAACACAGATGCCAGAGTCATGTGGCTTCCGCACCGGAGGAAGTGATGCAACAGTCCTCTCGCTTTGGGTCAGCCTGGAGAGAAGTGTCCTGTTATTGAGTGGGTGCTGCTGCCTTTCAGCTCAGCCTGCGTCCTCAGTCCACAGCAGAAGGGCAAGTAGGAGCTCCTCCCTCAGAGCAGACACTGCCCCTTGCTGAGCTTGCTCTCAGGACCACTATCCCAGCCCTACAGAGGGCTCAGCCAGACCAGTTATCCCTGACCACGGTTCATCCTTCCCCTCTCCAGCTCCCAAAGCTGTCATCGGGACAAGCACCTGCTTCCTTTGGCAGGGACCCCATGAGGTCCAGCTAAACTACTGACTTGATATGCACAAGAAGCAATATAATTTACTTCAATTATAATAACTACATCCATTAAAAACCTATGTAATGTTCATTCAGCAACCTAGGTAATGTGCAATTAGTGACATTACCATAGGAATTGTGCATTGGGTCACTAATATGCAGATTGTGTATAATGTTCAACATCTGTATTAATTATAGCACATGCCAGGAAAATACAGCACTCAAAACTAGCAGGCCTGTCTTGATTATAAACCCTTTTGGTTTTTCACAAATTCCTTTTTTCTGGAGGAGCCTTTTCTTCATTGGAATATTTGGTTTCCAGCTCTTTATGCAAAGGTGACCTTTCGAGAGAAAAGCCTCTGGGAAGCTGGCTAGAGCTGGCCTTGGGTAAATCTGAGAAGCCTGCATTAGATCTTGCCCCTGGAGAAAGGCCCTCACCTTGAGGGCAGAGTTCAGCTTTCTGAGTTCTCTCCTAGACTCTGGTGATACTTTCTCTGCCAATCACAGCATGTCCATCAGGACATCCATTATCTTGGAAGTAGTCATAATAGGCCTTGATGATGCCTACATTACCAAGACATTAACTAGATGATCTCACTAGAGAGACCAACATGCTTTGCAAATTCAAGACAGCAATAGAATTGAGCTGAGTTCTCAGTGAGAAGGCTTCTATTCTTCCCCTTATGTGGCTAATTTGCTTATGGGCATCACAAGATTTCAACAATGGCTGCCTTTTAAGTGTTTTGTTTTTCCTTCTTCTTTTGTCCTAATATACATTATTGACACTATTTGGTGCCTGGGGTTGCCTCCTCTATTTTATAGAATTCAGAAACTCAGACTCATTCACGCCTTCATTCTTATGTATTGATTCATTCATTTGTTTGTGTGTTCTCCCTCTATAAGAAGCATGTGTCTCTGTGGCAGGCTCAGTGATTGAATCAGGGTGAAGAGTGATTATGACTCAGTTCACCTCTGCCCTGGAAGAGTTTCGTTCTCAGCTGTGTATGTGTATGGGGGGGTTAGAGTGTGTGGGGTGTGTGTGTATATGTGTGTGTGGGGTGTGTGTGTGTGTGTTGGAGGAGGTTGAGAGAGTAGACGTAAAGGTGGGTCATCGCAATGTTCAGGGAAGCCTGCCCCTAGGGACTCTCAGTGTAGAATCACCCTTTGTATGGAGCTGGGATGTGAACTTGGAGTCCAGATAATAGGAATAAAAACAGAATGACCATTGGGTTGTGGAGGTCTTGAGGGCCACTCTAAGAGCTCTGCTTTCTGACTCCAGCAAACAAGACTCACCACAGCCCTTACAGCAAGAAAAAAACTGGGTTGTTGGTTCTATTTCCTTAATTAAGATGCAATTTGATCTGCATTACCAAACGCTGTCCTTGAGTTTTAGAAATTACAGTAAGTAGGGTCCCAATACCATTCAGTGTGCCCTGGTAAGAGGTAGACAAATCACTTTACAGTTGAATATCATGCAGAGACAGGGGACTGCCCTCAGAAATGCACTATTAGGCTCTTTTCTTATACACACACAATAGAAAACTCTGACCTAAACTCAGGCGGCTACCCCATCACTAGGTGAAACCACCATAGGCCATACATGCAAGCCGTCAGTGTCTAAACCATTGTTCTGTGGTGCACAATTGTGAGGGCTGATCTTCACTGTCAACTCGGCAGGCTGTGGAATAACCTAGGAGACACAACTCCGGGTGTTTGTGACAGTAGTTCCAGAGAGGTGTAACTGAGGGGAGATAACACACCGTGAATGGAGGCTGCATCATCCCTTGAGTCCCAGACTGAACCAAAAGGAAGGAGGAGTATGGTGTTCCGATTGTTATAGACATGAGGAGTCCCATTCGCACACTCCTGCTGCTGTGAACTCCGCCACGTTCCCTCTGTCATGATAGACCACGCCCTCCGAAGCCCCAAGGCAACATACACCTTTTTCCTCTTATGCTGCTTTCTCCAGGGGCTTGGTCATGGCAACGAGAAAAGTAACTCACACCGCGACTAAACATCTTCAAGCCTCAGAAGAGAAGGTGGTGTTTGTCCCTTGTCACTGAATGGTTGGGCCGTAACTGTAAAGCCGCTCTAGTCAACTGTAAAGGTTAAGCCTGTGGAGGCTCAGGATGTCAGCCTCCATTGTTCAGTAACCATTTAACCCCTGAGGTCTTCAGTGTTCTCACCCGGAACACAGGTCCCTGACGGTTGTGTGAAAGAAAAGGAAGGATGCGTATGAAAGATTAACGTGGTACAGCGCACAGTGAGCACACAACGCACGATGTTACTGTCATTACTACCTTTATGAAGAGCCACAGACTAGCTGCTGACATTTGAGGTTCTGTCAAAACTACAAGCGACCTCTTTTTCATCCTTGACACATACTCACGAAGTCCTCAGGCCCCACGTAGTTCTGCTTTCTGAGTCTCAAGGTTGAGAAATAAAGAACTGTCAAAGAAAAACAAATTGTGTTTGTTTACATTGCTTCGTGGATGTGGTGGGAGGAGGCTGCTGAGCATCATGTACGCTAAGCAAGCACTCTAACACTGAACTACATCCTCAGCTCACGCCACCCCCAAGTGCATGGTTTTTGATCAAAGAGAAAATTTCAAATGCAAAACACTTTGCAGAACACACTGGTCCTTGTCCAGGGACTTCCTAAAAGTCTGAGGCCTTGCCTCTTCAAAGTCCTGGCCCTTGCCTGTCCCCAGACTATTTCCCGGCAGGCTCCCTGGTGCCCCAGCTAGTCACTGAGAAGTGGGCAGGGAAAGCTTGGCCAGGTACAAACGTGTCCAAGGCAGAGCCATTCGTGACTTTCCCGCTTCACTGGCCTGCAGGGAAGGTGGAGCTGGCTTTGGACTGCAGCCAGGGTTCTGAAGAAGCCATGATTGTTCTCAGAACAGGAGCATGAGGACTGCTGTGAACTCCGGCTGCCCTAGTGCTTGCCTAAGAAGGACAATGGTGCAGAAACAAGATGCTGAGCCATAGCTAGAAACACCCAGGGAAGATGCCATTTGGTTCCTGATGGAACCTGAGGCACTCTCCTCGCACTCAGTAGATACTCTGGTACTCCAACAACACATAGTGAACAGTTAATCAGGCTCTTGGTAAAACAGATGGGAGAGGCATTTGTTATCTGTCCTAATTACCAGTTCATTTAATTCCCATAACTTAGCCTGAAAAAGAGGTGTCTTTAGCTTTGCTTTATAGGTAAATTGAAGTTCAGAGAAAGCTTGCTTTAAGTTCCAAGGATGGATATTGACAGAGGTGGGAGTGTACCCACATCTCTCTGACCCCAAAGGCTCTTTCCTATAGCATTTCTGGCCTTTCAGAACAGGGGAACATAGCCCTTCAAGACGGCAAGCCTTCAGCTTCCAGACCTCTTCTACAAGGTGCTGCCCAGCACTGCAGCAGGCACTGTGAGGGAGACTGAGGCTGGGGACTGGGATCCATAGCTCTCCATGCTGAACAGGAAGACAGCTGGGAAGCGGCAGTGGGCTGACAACAGGAAGTGTGTACACACACACACACACACACACACACCGACCAGCAGAGAAGGAGGGGCAGAGGACATGGTGTCAATGTGGTCATGAGTCCCCCACTCAAGGCTTGGATAATCCCTGCATCTCCTCCCAAGTCGGGAAGACCACAGAGAAGGGGCACGAAGATCAGACCCACAGGGAGTAAAGGAGCAGTCACAATACCCGCAGCATCCTCTCCCACGTCACTGCTGGTACTGCGGTCACATGATTGCATTTAGACCTCACAACTCCAAGAAGTGGGAGTCAGGATTCCCAACTAATAGATGAGAAAGTTGAGGCTCGTATCAGGGGCTGACCACACAGTGGTAAGTGGCCAATTTTCAATGACAGCCCATTTTCAAAATAAGCACCAGAGACAGGTAATACAAATGAGAAAAGCAGGGTGGGCTCCATGCAGAGGCAGAAGCAGCAGAAAACTGAAGGATGCTGGGCTCCCACCCGTCTTGCTATTTAACCGCATGCTGCCAATGTGCCCAGAGCTTTCCATTTAAGCATAAGCCAGATGAGTCTATTTCTGAGTAGAGAACCTGATTTTGAGATGTTGGAGTTATTTTTTTCAATATTTGGACACTTGGTAGAGTAAGCGATATCTAAAGGACCGGCATGGCCTACAGGTCAATCTTTCTGCCCCCTCTGGACTGGGATGTGGCAGATAGCACCCTGCCGTAAGAGGTGCCTGCCATGTGCTGGGCAACAAGCTCAAAGTGATGGTGAGGACATCGGAGGGGCCGCTGAGGCTGTGCTGGGAGACCTTTAAGCCTCCTGAGTCTGAGGCTGCATTAGTCCTTGGCCTGGTACAGCAGAGGCAGGAGACTCCTTTACCGAGATGCTCTGAGCAAAGACACACAGCCAGGAGTCAGCCTCTCCTGCCCATTCGCTGGCTGTACAAAACACCACATGGCTCCTTTCTCTTGGGAATCTGGGATGGCTCTCCTGTGAATCTCAGGCTTGGCTGTTTTTTTTGTAATGGTTCCAGGAAAAAGCAATGTCTCCATGTCACAGGCCTGCTTCTAGGCCAGATCCACCTCCTAGTCCTGTATCCCCTCAAACTCCCACCCCAGACCTGGCATCTCACCCATAATCTTAGCCACCCAATCCCATCCAGAAGGTGCTTGCTGGCCATTTGTCTTTTCTTCCACAGCTATTGTATATAAGCCCCTGAATATTTAGTCCCCAAGTGTTCGTTACGCCTGTCTTGATCCATTTTCTGTTGCATGACAAGGTACCTGAGACTCAGCAATTTATAAAGGACATTTATCTAGTTCGCTGTTTCTCAAGCCTTGGAACCCCATGATGAGGCCATTTCATCTGCTGAGGGATTCTTGCTGCACGGAAACTGGCTACAGAAAAGAGCCATCGGGAAAGGGGCACTGGCTCTTGATACTGCCACATCAAGTAATTAAAACTGCACCCCGGGAGCTTTGGAGGGATACATTCAAACTATAGTACATTACTACTGTCTATAAAGGTCTACACTGGGGATGCGGGTACCACCATGAGCAAAAAAATTGTGGCCTTTCTGAGACCAAACCATTGTCAGGGGGCAGGGGGAGATTTGATGATAAAATACAGGTAGCTCTGGCCACCTGACCTCTCCTATGCCTGTCTCCTTTGCCCTGTGAACACCTAATCTTATTGACTCCGTTTCCTTGAGGAGGTACCTCCTGCCATGGCAGGAAGCATTGAGGGGGAAACTCCAGGGACTGATGAGAAAGGGAGCCATGATTCTCTCTCTCTCTCTCTCTCTCTCTCTCTCTCTCTCTCTC
>CABHPH010157826.1:27242-40778 GCA_902168325.1 Peromyscus nudipes
ATCTCTTCAGGAAGAACAAGAGCCAACAGCTTGCCCCAGGCAGCTAGCCAGGTTCCCTTCAATCCAGGGCCAGGCACATGAGGCCTAATCAGCAACCCCCCTTCTTTCTGCAAACACTCCGTGGCCATCTGCAGCACAGACCCACAAACTGTGTTAGTCCCTGAGCTGATGCTCAGCTCCACACCTAGAGGCTGGCCCAGAGCCCCTCACCTCGAGCCAACACCAGCTGGTCATCTGGAAAAGACTCTAGTCATCCACTGGAAGGGATCACTCAAATAGGGTAGGATGTTGACCTCACACCATGCAGGTCTCAGGAAAGGCAGTTTCAACTGCTGTCACTGGACATACACTTCCTACCAACTTGTCTATATATCCTATTGTGCTTCTCCTATGAGATTCTTTTTTAAAACCAACAGAATATCATGATCTATTTGTGGGACATTCACTGGCATGAAATCTCCATGAAGATATAAAAGTTATTCTTCTATTCAACTCCACAGCTCAGATCTCTAGCTCCTAGTATGTGCTCAATAAATGACGAACAGAGAAGCTGGGGATATGAGAAGGAGGGCACGAGGGAGGGACTCTTTAGAGAGGTGAGGTCTAGTTTGTCACTATGTACTCAGGTTGTCTTTTTCCTCCAGATCTAACTCAGGTTGGTGGCCTTTCAAAAAAGATGACTTTAGCAGCTGCCATCATAATGACCATTAGCACAGGTTCCTCTTCATGTCCAGAAGAGCAGTACTGGCTCCCTACTCTCGCTTACCTTCCCAACTACTCTCCGTCATTGCTGTGACTCAGGGTTTCTCAGTCTCAGCCCTGGGGACACAGGATCCAGGGACTGGCAGGGGCACATCATGGTCACCTGCAGCACTCAACAGCAGTGGATAGGACTGCTTCCCGCTACGTGGCCTTCTCAAAGTTGTGAGAACCAAATAGTCCTTCCAGGTATCCCTAAATATTCCCTGGGGGCCAGCATTGCCTCATTTTTGCATCTCTCTGTTAATGCCACACACTAGGAAACTGAGGCAGCTGAGTTAAGCCAGGTGAGTTGCCCAATGCTATACGGTGGGAATTCCTCCCAAGTCTGCCTGGTTCTTCTGATTCTGCCAAGCCACCTGCCTGTAGCAGGGCAGGACTGGCAGCCCAGGGACCTCTGATGTGAAGTAAGACAGGCACTCCCCAGACCCCGTGGCATCTCAGCCTGAACAGCCTGAGATCCCTGGCATTCGAGGGAGCCTTCCCCAGCAGCGTGGCTGAGCATAAGGCCGAGCAGCTTGGAAAACACTTACTCATGCTCTGGCCAGGCCTGGAAACATCACCAGTGATAAATCATATCTCTTAATTATCTGTGGCGATCCTGAGGCCAGCCAAGATTTCCCTCTGGTGACAAATATTTGTTACAAGACACACACCCCAGTTTCCCCAGAGGAGAAGCAGCGCAGAGAGAGGTCTGAGCTGACTTCCTGTCAGCCCTCCTGTCCACCCACCCCTCGGGAGCTGGGTTTCTGCCTGGGCATGCCTCTTTTTGCAACTCCCAGCTTTCTGTTTGGGTTTTGGTGTTGTGTGTTCTCAGAAGAGTTCCGGAACTAGAGATTCATTCACTCATGCCAGTCAAGGAGGAAACAAGAAATGGAAGGGCACAGCAGCTTTGGTTCAAAGCAGCTTGGGCCTACAACAGGAAAAGTGTTCCCCCCACCCCCCATTATAAAAATAGTTCTGGGGCTTCTCATCTCCCACATCTGCCAGCCTTTCTTGGGCTCCCTTGAGTTCTGTTTCCATTCAATAGCCACAGTCATGCTGAATGGACCTACTGACAGTCTTTCAAACACGGTCTCACACATTATTGCCTTTGCAGTGAATATTTTCCTCCCTCCCCTGACAGAAAATTTCTATTCAGAATCTAAAATCTAATATAAATGCCCCAGTCCCAAACCAGGTCAAGTTTATTAGCCTTTCCTCCCATTCCCCTGCAGCTTGTACAGAGATCAGTTGAACCTGATGTCCACTGGCTTGCAGAAGTTCTAGAGTGTGTGTCTAGAGTCTCTTGGGGACAGCTGAGTTAGCAAGAACAAGGTGAGATTACCATCACAGATGTGGAAGACATCCTAATGATTTTCTCACAGGGCCCTCCTTCTCACAAGGCTTAGTTTTCCCTGATGCAGCCATGTGTGACTTGCCTGGGTGCTCCTCTCAGAAGAACCTATGAAGAGCTTTCCAGAGCTAAGAGGAAACCCCCAGCTGCTCCGAGACCTTTCACAAGATTAGCTAAGGCTCAGATGTAATTATAGCTGCCCCAGTCATGGAGAAGGAGGGCTGAGCAGGGTTTTTTTTTTTAAAGTCCACTTGCCTTGGGTGTTGAGGAGACTCTTCAGGGAATAAAGATCTTGACCTGGTGAACGCTGGGTCC
This sequence comes from Peromyscus nudipes, assembly GCA_902168325.1. NCBI lineage: Eukaryota > Metazoa > Chordata > Mammalia > Rodentia > Cricetidae > Peromyscus > Peromyscus nudipes. The sequence continues at coordinate 29,653 of CABHPH010157826.1, forward strand.
AAGTAAGAAATATTGTCTCAAGAAACAAGGTGAATAGTGTCAGTGGAATGATACCAAGGTTAACCTGTGCCCTTCATGTTCACAAGCACACACACACACACACACACACACACACACACACACATACACACATGCTCACATTCATAAACCTACCTTGCATCTCCCAAGCTGGCCTTCTGCCCTTCAGAAATGTCCCGAATGTGACCCTATCCCCAGTCTGCCCCAATGTCTCCTTGAACTTGCTCGGCTCAGAAGAATAGGCACAGGTGGCTGCTCACAGGAGCTGGGTTTGTCACAGTTCTTCTCCTCTCTCCTCAGAAGTCAGATATGTGGGGGTAGCACAGAAGGGTGCCCCTATTCTTTTATGCCCTCAACACACCCTGAATGTAGGAAACAGACAATCATTGTAGTCCATCACCCGAGAGCAATCATTTGGAAGTGGTTCTGGGAATCACGCAGGAAATTCCCAAGCCATTATAGCATCAAAAACTCAGGGTCTTTTCACTGATGGACAGGGGCAGGGTAAAGAGATGAAGGTGCTTCATTAGCTTGGGACAGACAGTGGGCAGGGGAGGTTGTTGGTGATCCCTTAGATGATTTCAACCAGAGAAAGGGCATGCTTACAGCCTGGTCTCCAGAGCTCATGCCAATTGCATGTGGAGTATTCCAGAAATAAAGAGGGAAAATCACGGAAATGAGTGTCCTGGCTCATATGGTCAGGTGGGCAGTGGCCATTAGCTACAACAAAAAACAGAGCAGGAAGAAGCACTTGCTGGAAGCAGGAGGTGGGGAGGGGAGTGGGGAGCACTATTTGACTACGGATTTTTAGAGGGGATGCACTGGACAAATGTGGATTGTGGGCCTAAAGCTCAGGGCCAATGTGGAGGCCAGAAATGCAGCAAGGGAATGTAAATTCTAATAGAAAGAATATACCTGCCCAGAGAGAGTGTGGAGAGAGACCAGAGGAGGCTTGATGCCTCTGGGAAGGGGAGGGAGGGGGAAAGAACAGTTGTGCAGAGCATATTAGGTACTAACAGGGATGAAGAAGGGGCAGGTTATGACAGGGTCCTCCTGAGGCTGTGAGAAAAACCCCACACAGCCCATGGCATACACTGTCCTGACTATAGTTGTCCCCTCATCAGAAGAGGGTATGTTCCGAGATCCCCAGTGGCTGCCTAGAACTGCAGAGGGCCGCACCCTAACATACTGTGATTCCACATATATATATATATATATGATAGGTAGATAGATAGATAGATAGACAGACAGACAGACAGACAGAGACAGACCCATGACAAAGTTTAGCTTATGAAGTAGTCATAGTAAGAGATTAACAAGTAATAAAAGGAACAAATATAGTAGTATATTTAATTGAAATTACATAAAACTGATGGATGAATTACTTCCAGAATTTTCCATTTAATATTTTTGGACCACAATTGACCACAGGTAACTGAAACTGCACAAAACAAAAGCACAGGTGAAGGACGTGTGACCACTACATCACTGCTGGCAATTTCCTTTTCTTTCCTTTAACTTTTTTGTTCAGTGCTGGGTCTTGAACCTAGGCCCTGTGCATGCTAGGCAAGCGTTCTACCACTGAACTGTATCCCCAGGATCCCCAACCGTTTTTGGTCCGGGTCTTGCTATAAGGCCTATGCTGGTCTCGAACCCTCAGTGCTCCCACTGCCGCCCTCTAGGGACTGAGATGGAGGGTGTATGCCACCAAACCGAGCTCCATAGTTGACAGATGTTCACCTAAGTAGCAATCATACCAACAGTAAGGGAGTTGTAGAACTCACCCTAGGCTGCATGCCTCCTTCTCTAGGTAGTCCATTACTGGCCTCCTCATTGTCAAGATGAGGGAGTTGAGCACAGTGAGAGTGAGTCATACCCCCAGCTCATAGATGGAGACACAAAGTCCATTCCACATAGATGGCACTTGAGCACCAGGTCAAGTCGTCAGGGGCAGGCCCTCCCCTGCCCCAACTCCCTGCTTTATCTCTGCTTCTGTTGCCTCTGCAGATGCCAACTGGCCCTCCTGGAGCATGCAAAATGCTTGGCTCCTTTGGCCCAGCACGTCTTGACTTTGAGTCGAGTCAAAAGGATCCTGGCTGCTAAGCTATGATTGCAAAACGACTTTTGATGATGTAACTGCAAATGAATCTGAAACATACGGACTGAATTTCTCTTGAACTGCACACCAAAATTTTCATTTGATTAAAAATTTGGAGAGTCTGTGCTGAAAAATCATAAGGAAAGAAAAGGAAGAAGAAAAACAAAGCAGTAATTATGTGGAAGTCAAAGGAGCATGAAAGGAGGGCAGCGGGTATAGAAAGAACACGTTCGACACCTCCCAAGTCCAAGGCTAGTGAGAGCTTTTACAAGGGGCTGTGAACTTCTCCCACATTTTACTGGGGGCACAGTCCTGCTTGGAGTGACAGGCAGCTCTGAGTATCCTGGAACTGCTGAAGAGTAGGGACTAAATAAACAGAAAGCCTTTATTCATACAGTCTTTCCTGCAATTATATGCCAAGTGTATGTGCAGGTGTATATATCTTACAACCCATGCTTTCTCTATTAGAAGTATAAATCTATATCCTAATTACAAATACCGTGAATGCAGAGATACATTTAGGTGACATAAATACAATGACATCTCTACTCTCTTAGGAAAGGAAAATATATATATATAAACTATATATATATATAATTTAAATGATACAACCACAAATCATATTTATTTTATAGAAATAACAGAATTTGTATATGTACTTTGTATTCTACATATTCATATCCCCAAACTGGTTGTATTATTTTTTATTTTTTGAGATAGTATCTCAGGAAACCCAGACTAGCCTCAAATTCACTATATAGCGATGGATAACTTTGAACTTACAATCCTCCTGCCTCTGCCTCCTGAGCACTGAGATACTTGGCATGTGCTACCATGCCCACTTTATGTGCTTCTGAAGATCAAACTTAGGTCTTTGTACATGCAACACAAACATTCCTCCAACTGAGTTAACACCTACTCACTTTCTCTTAATATATGTAAAATAGAGACATTTAATATATGCAATATAAAAATAATGTGTATTCTAAAACAAAACACAAAAGGAATGGACATTTGTAGGAGAGCAGTGAGTACTTAATAAAGCTGACCTGGCTCCAGGCTCAAGCCCCAGTCTGAGGGAGAGGCTGGGGATGGCTATTCAGATTTGATGATGCTGTGCTTCTAGTGGCCCTGGAGACAGTCTATCTGCCTCATGGTGGTGTGAGAAGTGACCACTCTCAGCAGGTCTCAGCTGAATACAGGGAGGACTTAAATCACCATGAAGAGCACACAGGTCCTCAGCATCCTCACAGCTGATATCTATGAGCAAATCTTCTCATGGTACCCATTGCCTACACCTTTGTATTCCCCAAACTTCTGCCAGGGTGAAGAGAAATCCTTCAACCAAATAGAAACAGAGGTCATTTTTGCCAGAGAATTGCCATCATCTCAGAAGCTCTGACTACAAGCTGGGCTTGGCATTGCCACCAGTAATCCAAGCATGTGGGAGGTGGAATTGGGAGCTCAGAATCATTCTGACACATAGTGAAGTTCAAGGGAAGCCTGGGCTATGAGAACCTGTCTCAAAAAAAAATTAAAACAGCTTACCCCTTTAAAAAAAGAAACAAGCCGGGCGGTGGTGGCGCATGCCTTTAATCCCAGCACTCGGGAGGCAAAAGCAGGCAGATCTCTGTGAGTTCAAGGCCAGTCTGGGCTACAGAGCAAGATCCAGGACAGGCTCCAAAACTACACAGAGAAACTCTGTCTCGAAAAACCAAAAAGAAAGAAAGAAAGAAAGAAAGGAAGGAAGGAAGGAAGGAAGGAAGGAAGGAAGGAAGGAAGGAAGGAAAGAAAAGAAAAGAAGAAAAGAAAAGAAAAGAAAAGAAAAGAAAAGAAAAGAAAAGAAAAGCCTTATCTTATGGTGATGAAATGATGAAGGGGCCAGAGCCACAGCTGGCTAGGATGATGGTGGCGGTAATGGGGGTGGTTTTATTTTGTGTTTTCCTCTTTCCTCCCCAGTACAGTCTACAGTCCTGATCTGTTTTCTTTTCTTTCCTCTCCCAACCCCTTGGTGCTGTTAGGAAATAGTTTTGGGAAACACTTGCTCAAAACACAACAGCCGAGAGTGGGTGAGCAGCCAGTGCTTTTGAGAAGAAGCATTTGGCAGCTCTGAAAGCAGTGACCACACTGGTACAGGCTGCATCGGTCAGAGCTGCAGATGTCAGAGGCATGAGTTCAGCAAGACGCACAGCCACAGTCTCCAACCCAGCGCCCCGACCCCACCTGACACTGCCAAACACTGGCCTGTGTGCAACGTAAGCGCCACTCAGCCACCGCCTTCTTCTCTGAGTGCAGGCCGGGTGGCTTTCAGGGCAGCCACCATCCAGTTGTTAATAACTGTGGAAATCCCTTGACTAGATCTGTACACAACAGACTCTTCCCTGCATGGCAGAAACGGCTGTCTTTCAGGTGAGCTCTGCCAGCAAAAGGGAAGAAGACTCCTTGCCAAGCCTGCAAGGGCATGGCTGTTGGTTGACTCTGCCAGGAATCTGCCAGGTCTTCTGGCTCAAGGCAAGAGTTAACCCTTGACAAGGTTCAGGAAGTAAGCAAATCCACTGCCAGGGACAAGCACTCTGACTCAGGAGTTCAACAGCATCGGTTCAAACCTCAGCCCTAAAGCACACACTAGAGGGGACTGGGGCAAGTGTTGAACTCCAGCCCTATTTACCCACATGAAAGGTGGACATGATAATAATTGTAACCTTGTTATAAGCACAGAGTCAAGACTAGGTCTGCTAAACCAGACAAGGATTTAGCATGTGCTTAGTTCATAGTAAATGCTCAAATCTAGCTCACTAAAACTAAGAAAAGAAGAGGCATTCCATTTTTCCTAAGTTGATACTGCAGAAATTTACTAACAACTACACATTCATACTCACAAACACACACGCACATACACACACACCCCTTTTCTGTTAAAAACCATTCAAATATTTGTTCACTCCAGACACTCCACCCTAAAGCACCCAATACTTATTTCCTTAGCTTACTCCTTCATTGACTCAGACTTAACATTCAGCTAGCATTTGAATTGAAATTGGAATAAGATGCAGATTCTATACAAAGGGGTTCCTTGCATCAGTCAGGAGAAAACTGAGAGTGAATGATAACAGAAAGCCCAGGTACCCACATTCTTCATTGATAGTTCCTCATCAGCCAAGTGGGCATAGGTTGCTTCTGATTCCAGGACTTTGGTAAGACTGCATGGAGGGATGGCCATTGTTGAGGATAGGCTTAAAGATAGATGAACAGATAGACGACAACTGAGCTATCAGCCAAAGGGCTATCAGTTTTCCAGGACGAAGTAATGTTGCCCTGGAGACTGCTCCCTGAAAGACACTGTCTTTCTAGACCCAAGCAGAGGTACACTACCCAACATGAAGCGCATGGTCACTCCCTCTTCACCATGGAGAACTGACTGTCTCTCTAGACCCAAGCAGAGGTACACTATTCATCCTACAGCACATGGCCACTCCCTCTTGATCACAGAGAATTGTGAGTGCCGAGATATGAGCTAGCACTCCTGATGCCAGACTTTGTTCAGCTAGAGGTCAGCTTGTACAGCGTCACAATGACAACCCTTGAGGTGATAAAAGAAAAAAAATTCAGTGCCTCATGGAAACAGGCCAGTGTTAGGGACGCCGCACACAAATGGCCCAGAGGAAGTAGCCCCTCACCCTGGTTTTGGAAACCACTCCCCAGCTTTTCAGCAAAAGAGGAGACTCAAAAAGAGGGGACCCAAAACAGAGAAGGAAAGGTGGGTTAGAGTTCCATAATCCTGATCTAAATCCTTTTCCTACAGTCTCAGAAGGTGGAAATATTATCTTCCTTGTCCAGCCAGGAAGGCTGGGGCTCAGAGAAGGCAAGCAGCTTGCCCAAGGACACATAGCTAATGAAGCTACTCAGATTCAAGAACGGGAGCCAAGCATAACAGCACCTGCTCATAATCTCAGCACGCGGAGATGGAGGCAGAAGGATTGCCAAAAGTTTGCGACCAGCCCAGTCTACAAAGCAAGTTTCAGGCCAGCCAGGGCTACACGGAAACACTATCAAAGAGAAGGAGCCAAGGATGAGAATTGAACTGAGGTTGGCTGAGGTGCAAAGCTGTGCTCTTGCTTCGGATCCCTGCTCTCTCTCCTGATCGTTATGATGCAATCATTCAATGGCCCTAGTGCACATCTGAAATTCAGATGAAATCAGAAGTATTTCACTATCAGTTGGCAACTGCTCACAGTACTTCAAAGACAGTGGGGCTCCCAAGGTGAAAATCTCATCCATGGATTTTCTGGAAACATCCAGCTTCCTTGAATACTGCCTCTCGCAGCCAACGATCCCCAGGGTGATCCCCAGCTGTGGACAGAGCCCTGTTCAAGTGGAAGGCTCTAAGAATCGATTGGTTGTGTTCTCCTCAGCTGCTGACACCAGCAGGTACTGTGAATCAGAGGTTGTCAAGGGCCCATAACTGTTCTAGTTTGCTTTCAGTTATTATGATAAAGAACACAACCAAAGCAACTGGGGGGGAAGGGTTTATTCCATCTTATACTTCCATGTCAGGCAGGACCTGGATGCTAGGACCAAAGAGAAGTGCTGCTTACCGGATTGCTTTCCGCTAGCTTTCTTTTACTCACAGCACAGGTCCACCTGCCTAGGGATGGCGCCACCCACGATGGACTTGACCCTTCCACATCAATCAACAATCAAGGTAATTCCTGAAACAGAAAGCCCCTGATTCTGACATTGGAAAGGTGAACTCGGGCCTGGCTTCTCATAACAGATTGGGCCACATTGGGCCATCCGGTATGCCTACTTTATGTCTACATATATGAAATGGAAACAGCACCAATATACTTGTCAGAGTTGTAGTCACAGTCAAAAAGATATTGGTGCTAAGCACCCAGTGTGGAGCCTGGCACCTCATCAACGCAGGGCATTACAAATCATACCCTTACATAGCAGTGGAGATTCAACATTTACATCAGGAAAGTTCTTGGGAACAATCTTGAGCTAAACAGACAGTTGGTTTGAATGAAACATGTCTCCCATGGGCTCAGGAGTCTGCACCCTTGGTCTCCAGCTGGTAGCACTATGTGGGGAGGTGGGGCAGCATTGCTGAAGGAAGTGTACCACTGGGGGTGGACTTTGAGAGATTATAACCTTGCTCCACCTCCAGTTCGCTCTCTGCTTCAAGCTCAGAGCTGAGGGTGCTGTCATCTATCAGCCCTCCTGCTTCATGGCCATGCTTGCCTGCTGCCATGCCTCCCCACCATGAAAGATGCTTACCCATCTGGAATGATAAATACCAAGTAAACTCTTTCCTCTATAAGATGTCTGGCCATGGTATTTTAGCACAACAACAGAGAAGTACATCTGTGACTATGGTTGGATACAGTTTGGTCCCACTGGCCCTGAGTTGTCCCATCCATACAGCTGGGATTTGGAGATTTCAGCTGTGCCTTCATGAACCCACATACACTTCCATCCTTCTGTGGGAACCAAGTAGATGCTCTTACGGTATCCTGCCTCACACTTCCTCAGGACAGTTCAGGGATAGAGTGAGGGTCCTCTTGCTCAAAGAATCTTCTGTCATCCCCTTCTACCTATGACTTGGGCCAATATTTTTTGCATTTATGAGAGTCCTCCCGTGTCAAAGATACATTGCATACAGCCCTACACCTGCCAGATGGGTCTTTTCTAGCAACATTGACTGCACCAAGGTTTAAAATGTAAGTTGAACTCACAGAGTAACTTGGTGTGTATGTGTGTGTGCATGTTCATATATGTTCACATATGTATGGAGTTCAGAGGAAAATATCAGGTATCTTCATTGATCACCCTCCATCTTATTTGGAGGATGGAGCATCTCTCACTGAAGCTCACCGATTAGCTAAGCTAGCTTGAGAGCAAGTGCTCAGGATCCTCCTGACACCACCTTCCCTGCTCTGAGCTCACACTCTACTACTTCAACATTCTTCCATGGGATCCAAGACTATGTCCTCGAGTCTGCACAGCACTTTATCATCTCCCCAAACAGAACTGAGAAATCCTTAGGTCAGGGGCTCTCATACGGAGATCCACCGTCTTCTTTCCTTTGGGAGAATGAGCAGCTCTGGCATAGCTGGGTGTAGATCGGGTGGCTGTTGTCTGTTCCTTTCAGCTAGACTCAACCATCAACCAACATTACGCTTATGCCCTCTGGTTGTTTGTTTTTTTGTTTGTTTTGTTTTCTGTAGTTTTTCTTGCCTGAACCCCTCAAGACCTTGTTTTTCTCATCGCTTTCCCAAGCCACAATCCTCCAGTCATGACCCTTCTCAGGAGAGAGACCCAGAACCATAGAGGGCAGGAAAATGAAAGATAAGGGGGAAAGAGAGATCCAGGGAGACACAAGCGAAGGATTATTTTAAGTTATTATGTCTCAGAAGCATTAACCAGAATCAAGTGACAGGCAGTCGTGTGTTTCTGGGCTTTTCCCATCCCTCAAAGCCCACCCCCTGAATAGTGAAAGAGAGAAGGGGGCACTAATAACCCACCAGCCTGCCTAATGATGAAGTGTTGATCCTCCAAGGATGTTCCAGAAGCCACTAAACACTGTGAGACATGTACTGTGTTGAGATCACACGGGATCAGCTACAAGGCCTCAGTGCCCTTAACATGCTAGGATAGGGCCTGGTGCCAGGTCAGCAAGGATGTTTACATTACAAGTCAACCCCTCATGACCCCACTTAACCGGACAAGAACTCAGAGCGACTAGCAGGGATAGCCTATGGGTAGACAGTTTGAGGTTTCAGGAGTCAAAGATAGGTTTCCAAGGTCTCTCAAAGCATGAAGAGACAGAGAATGTTTAGGCAGGGCATTCTTTTTGGAATTTAGTCTGTCATTTCTATGAGTGAAAGAGCCCGTTCATCCAGCGGGTGTGGAACCCCAGACACTCTGACCAGGCTGACAGAGGTTAGGAATCCCTTGCCGTCCTGTGGGGAAGATCCAAGGTGAGATGTCAGGCCCCAGCATCCGGGGAGGCTTAAAGACAGACCTGGAGCTGGAGGCCTGGAAGCCATCTCCCCACCTTGCCTCCCACCTGTGTGCTGTGGGGAAAGTTCTTTAACTTCCCTCTGTCTCTGTTTTCTTTTTACAACTTCCCTATCTGTGACATGAGGAGAGTCACCACAGCACCTTGCTGGAGTGTTGTCAAAGAATGAGGTACGATATCCAGAAGAGGGCCTGTTAGATGTGTGGTGACATGTGACACTACGTCAAGCTAGGCTACCTTTGCACTCAGTCTTGTTAACTCCTCTCAGTTACAGTATGCTCCACAGGGACCAGGCCTAGTTTCTCAGTCAATCTGAGAGAAAGACTGGACCCGGAACAAGACTCCTCTCTTGTAGTAGCTGGGACTCTCCTCTGACAACTCCCCCAATTCCAGCACATGCTCATGAGGTACTGGGCCTTGTGGGCAGATCCAAGATAGAACACACCTCAATACTTATACTGACACAACATATCGTTCTGCCTATTCCCTTCCCATTTGTACAGCCCCAAACTGACGTAGCACACAGGATACAGAGTGTGTTCTGATATCTTCAAACGTGAGCAGCTGCGGGCACAGTGGGAGAGATTGGTGACAGTGGAGGGAAGGGACAGGGTGTCCCAGGCAAGACTGACACATGACAGCCTCAAGTCACGCAACACTAAAAGCCCAGTGGGGACAGCTCAAAGCTGGTGGAAGTGATAACAACAGCAGCATCTGGAAGACTGTGGGAACAAATGACATTTTGCAGAAGGCAATAAAACTCTAGAGACCTAAGCAAGACACTGGGACCTGGGAACCACAGAAACCATGGGGTAAGAAGGACCCCCTCTGCCCATCCTCCACTGTGCTTTAGAGGTTTAGCTTTTTGAGCATGTTTTGGATACATAGTTCATGTGTACCTAAGGTAGCTCTTCCATGTGCTAGCTGTGTGACCTTGAGCAGACAATCCCTGGCTTTATCGGGCTGTCAGCCAATTAATCTAAATTAAACTCTTGGCAGCGTGGAGTGAGTTAAACATAAACTATGACAGTTGTTACACTCTGGAGAGTCCATATGAACTTGGATAAGAACTGGCCATCTGTTTTCCCAACCTCAGTCAGCAGAACTCCCTGCCTCAACTTCCCCACCTTCTGACAGCTTCTCCACACTGTTCCTCTTACCTGATTCCTGGAATTCTCTGCCTATTGTCTTCCAATGTTTGTAGAAGATTCTAGGTCTTGGCGAGCCTTGGAGCCTCCTATGCTTCCAAGCAGGAAGCATTAGACTTCCCAAGGAACTCCAGCTCATCCTTCCAAACCGCTCCCCAGTCATTGAGTCCTCCCAATTGTCCACAAGTTTCTTAGCGGTAGTTAGAATTAACATCCAGGAATTGCCAACCCAGAGCACACCTTGGCCAAAGATATTTTCACAGTCCTAGCTCTTTCTAGTTGGTTCTTACTCTAGAATCTTCCAGACAGCGATGCCCTGGAGCTTAGGACCACCAATAGCGGCATGATACCCAGCAAACAGCCAAGTATTCTAGAATGTTAGTTGAATGAATGAATGAATGAATGAATGAATGAATAATTTGACGTATTTCTGACTCTCCAAGGACTTTGGACTGTCCCTGCAGCCAGAGCACAGGGCTTGGATTTCTAAGGCCTGTTCTGCAGCTAACTCAGGTAATTAGAACAAATTTCCATTATTTGTGTCCATTAAAAATGACCTATAAGAGAGAGGGCTTCCAAAAAGTTTACATGTGACCGTGTGTATCTCATTTCTTTGTAGTTAGGAAGCAGGATGGTTTAGTTACCAAGAAGTCAGAGACAGCTTTCAAGTTTTGAAGAGCTCCAAAAGCAAGACTTCCTAGTTCCCAAAGGCTCTGTCCCCACCCCCTACCTTCCAACCCCCCCCGCCCCCCCCACCCCCACCTCTGCTCCCACACACAGTGCAGCCGCTACTGCCTTCGGTCTGTGAGCAAGCACCACAGCTGCAAACCTTTCATGG
>CABHPH010157827.1:4454-45332 GCA_902168325.1 Peromyscus nudipes
TATATATATATATATATATATATACTTTGAATAGTCTGGCTCCCAACCCTCTTCTAGCTTTATCTAATTTACAAGAATGTACCCCTCTGAACCTTCAACTTTCTCACCCACTACCTCTTTGTGCTTGTGGTTTCTGAGGGGATGTTCTTTACTTGCCTTGGTTTTCATTTTTATCAAATGTTACGAAGGCATCCATTTCAGGGTTGAGATGTGCAGTCTTGTTTTAGAAACAGAAGAGTCAGCCACCTTTAAATAAACAGAGCGCTTTTCTGGTATCTACCCTCTTGCTAGACAACTCTTCCATCTCCTGGGTCTGGACACCAGCCGTCGACTTCACACTGAGGACATTCAGTGTCATTTAACCGGCCACCGTCGTGTACCACCCCACACCGCAGGGATCAGCGCCTCTCCTCCTATGTCCAGGCTTTAATTATAGGAAAAGCAAGCTTTATGTGCTAGAAACAGTGGAATAAAGGTCTGTCAATTTGTGTCTGGTTCAGGGACACTGGAATAGAATTCAGAGCGTGTGAGACAGCGAGACCATTATAAAGAGAGCACAGGGCTGGAGAGATGGCTCAGTGGTTAAGAGCACTGGTTGCTCTTCCACAGGATCTGGGTTCATGCTAGCCCCCAAATGGCAGCTAACAACCATCTTAAGTCCAGTTCCAGGGCATCTGATCCCCTCTCCTGGCCTCTGAAGGCACTGCACACATGCGGTGCACAGGCATGCCTGCAGGTAAAACACCCAAACACATAAAATAAAAACAAAGGGGAGAAAGGACATGCAGTTGGTAAGGAAATGGAGTAGGGTCACTAGAGGAAATTGGAGGGAGGTGGCATTAGATGGTCAATATACAATAAAAAAAATGAAGCTTCAAAGAATCAAAGTATTATTTAAAAGATGGATAAAAGACGTTAACTGAGCTTTTTTTTTTTTATTAGGGGGGAGGTTGAAAGCATTTATCCACATCTTTCTACTTGGCAGTGAAGGTCAGGGTAGTAGCGGGTATGGATGCCAGACAGGACTAGGAGGTAGTTCTTGTCACTCTTTTCCCACCGCCCTGCAGCTGGCCACACTCTAAGTAAACCTGCAACCAAAAGGAGCAGCGAGACGGTTAGGTACTCACACTCTTTAAGGTACTAGAACTCACAGGCAGTGGCCATCACTGCACCCCACCACAACAGTAACAGCAGCAACATTCATGGGCACTGGCTATGATGCATGCACACATCGCTCACCATCCCAAACGTTCACTCAAGTTCTGCCTCACTTCCCTTCCCGCAGTGACCACGCGAGGATCCTGTGATTTGTCCACCCCAGTCTACTGAAGGAAGGTGAACCTCACGGTATATGTGCCATTTGCTTAAATGAATGAATCCTCCTGGACAGATGTGGCCGAAGCAATAGAACCCGGATTTGAACCAAAGTCTACCTTGCTCTGACCTTGACATTTGTCTTCTTTAACTGGCATATTGCTTCTGTATTTCTCATAGCCCATTGTCATGGCCAGCATAGAGCCTGACACTGTCTGACATGATCTCTGAGCCTCACAGACCTGTTTGAAAATTACACAAATAAATATAAATATAAACACAGTGCTCTAAGGGAGCGTCTGGGATGAGGGGTGGACCGAGCAAATGTTAGCTGCCATTGCAACACCTTTTCTTCCTCTCTAACACTCCATGTCCCTCTCTGCTGCACCTCCAACACTTTACTTGGTCATTACAAATACCTCCTCTGTGATTACCTACACAAAACATCTCTCCTGCCGTCCTTTCTTGCCAGTAATTTTTTTTAAAAGTGTATGCCTTTCATTTAAAATTTGTAACCTATGGCTCTAGAATGCCCCATTCAGGTTCTACTACCTAAGTGGGTTCTTTATCACAACAATACTTTTTCACACCCACATCAGGTGTGTGTGTGTGTGTGTGTGTGTGTGTGTGTGTGTAGTGGGGGGATGTTCTCTTTTTGATTTTTGGATGGGGATGGAGACTTTTTGGTAGAAGACATTGTATGCTCTGGGGGAATCATTAAAACCGTCTTTCACCCAGCAGGCCGGGAGCATCCATGTGGGAAATGCAGAGGTAACTAAATAGGTAGGAAACTTTGTATCCATTCATTGTAATGAAATCAGATGGACAGGCTTCTGACAGTTTTCCTCACCACACACTCTCTCCCCATTCCGGGTCAGCTAAGAGTCTGGTGATGTTTGCAATTCCATCATAGCCTGCTTCTTTCGACACCACCAGTTCTTTAGACCTCACACTTTCTCTACAATTTCAATTATTGCATCCTCAATAACAGGTGAGAGAGAAGAAGGGGCTAATGGGAATATTGGGAGGAAAGACAAAGGAATTACCAAATTAGACCCAGCATACGGAAGCTTTTCGCCAGTCACTTGACATAAGTTATTCAATTTAGCGTGCTAAGGGTTCGTCAGTTAATTACTGTTCTCACCATTTTACAGTTGAGGAAATGGGGTCTCACGGAGGTTAAGTGCTTTGACCACGTTCTGGAGTTGGTACTATCCAACTGGGCTTTAAGCCAAAGGGCTACTCCACTCCAAACCCTGTGACTCCCCTGCCCCCTTTTGCTCTATGGGTGATCCAGGGATGCTAGACAAATTACCACCAAAGTGTATGTGCTTAAAACCCCATGCAAGTCTCAGGCTCACACTAGAATCCTGGGCCCTGCTGCGCCCAGCACGCAGACTTCCGGCTCTCGCACAGCATCACGGAAGGGCTGTCTGCGGCTGCCCACCTCTCTCCCCAGGTTGAACTCTGGGAGGGGCTGCTTCCTAGCCCATTGTACATTGGCAGGCTTCAGGTTCTCACTGCTGGATTTCTTGCCATGTGGGACTCTCCAGAGAGCAGCTCTGAGCCTGGCAGCTAGCTCCTCCTCATGAGACAAGAGAGTGGGAGACGCACCCGAGATGGGGGGCACGGGGCTTTATAACTCAATCTTGAAGGTCACACCCATGGTCTTTGTAGTCTACTCCCTAAAAATGAGTCAGCACATCCAGCCTACATCCAAAGAAAAGGGTGTCACACAGGCCAAAACACCAGGAAGCGGGGAATCAGTCGGGATTTTGAAGAAATCATTATTCTGAGTTCATTTCTAAAATAGTCTTTGCTTCACAAAAGCTGTTTGTGTCTAAATGATTGTGAGGAGAACATGAGTATCCTACCTGGGTTTAGTACTTCACATGAAAATTTCAACACAGCACATCTTTAGAAGTTCAGAAAAATTCACATCAAGCTCTGAACTGGATCATTTAAAGTAGGTTTGAAAGATGCAGCTATGTATGTTCACACTTCTATAGCATTGTGTATTTGCCTGGGAAATACACAATATTATGCATATACACTGTAGATTACATATTATATTGGGTATATACACACATATGATATTTGAAAATTCCTCATACAGCAGTGTGTAAGATAAAGAAAATGAAAAACAATAGAGATAAGCAGTGATTGTCACAGTGCATAAGACACTCCTGCAATTTTGTTTGTTTGCTTGTTTTTCGAGACAGGGTTTCTCTGTGTAGCTTTGTGCCTCTCCTGGAACTCACCCTGCAGCCCAGGCTGGCCTCGAACTCACAGAGATCTGCCTGGCTCTGCCTCCCAAGTGCTGGAATTAAAGGCGTGCGCCACCACCGCCCGGCTGCAATTTTGATTTTAGAGTTTTATTTCCACTTTATTAACTTTGATTTTTGACCATTTCAAGCATGTTTCCATTGTGTTGTGGTTAGATTTTATTGACCCTGCTGCCCTCTTTTATCTCTTCCCCACCCCCACGGGCTCCCTTTCTCCTTCTGCCCCACCCCCACGGGCCCCCTTTCTCCTTCCCTGCCCCACCCCCATGGGCCCCCTTTCTCCTTCCCTGCCCCACCCCCACGGGCCCCCTTTCTCCTTCCCTGCCCCACCCCCACGGGCCCCCTTTCTCCTTCCCTGCCCCACCCCCACGGGCTCCCTTCTCCTTCCCTGCAGGTCCCCTGCACCTTGTGTCCTTTGTTGGGGTCTCGTGCAGGCGGCCATACTTGCTTTGCTCATGATGGCAGTACCAATGAAGACAGGGTGCTCCTCGCTGTCCCTTAGCTCTTCCAATCTTTCTACCCCCTCTTCCACAATGTTCTCTGGGTCCTGGAAGGGGTGACATAGATATCCTGTTTAGATTGGAAACCAATTATCACTGATAAAGATTTCCATAATGTTACAGCTTGGACAAGAACCAAAAGAAACAGCCCTATGGCCATGCATATTGTATGCATATCTACCTCCTTATCGGTCACATTTTATTAGTGTCCCAAGATAGCCAAAGATGTTTCACCGAGTAGACACTGGAAACAGAGTCCTTCATTTTGGTGAACTTATAATGAACAGGGCTCTCTGCAACCCCAAACATTTATAATCTTCATAGAGCTGAATAGGAAAGGCGGTGTGGATCAATAGTCGACACTTGAACAAGACCTTGGGGTCCCAGGAGTCTGCCCTGCTGGCTGAGGGTTTCTGACAAGTAGCCTTACCACACACAGATTGACAGAACCCATGTTAGAGGAAAACATTGAGAACAGCATAACCGCACAGGCTAGGGAGATGGACACCGCAGCCAGACCGCTTTCATTCAGTTCCTGGTTCTGCCTCTCACTAAGTGGAGGCAATGATGTCGCTAACCTCGTGGGTCCACTGAGAAGACTCTTTGAGTCAATATGTGCAAAGCACGGAGAACGATATCTGTTGCTTGGTAAGTCTTTTTTTTTTTTATGGAAATCTTTAGGGTTTTTTTTGAGACAGGGTTTCTCTGTGTAGCTTTGCACCTTTCCTGGAACTCACTTGGTAGCCCAGGCTGGCCTCGAACTCACAGAGATCCGCCTGGCTCTGCCTCCCGAGTGCTGGGATTAAAGGCGTGCGCCACCACGCCTGGCGCTTAGTAAGTCTTAAATCAATGAGTGTGAACTGAAGACATTCGTGCCAAGCTTGTGGCATTGAGTGCATAGAACTCTGTTCCTGGCGTAAATTAAGATGATTAATTGATTTTCCTCAAAGTTTTGACTTTTGGTTTCTTCACCTAGAAAACACTTGCCATACATAGTTCTTGTGAAAAGTAAACAGGAATATATACACGTACGTAAAATTTTATGTGTGTATGTTTATGTATCTATAACATCTACATTTGCAGGTCAAGTAAGGACTCAGTAAATGATAAATGACAGCCATTTATATGATGACTATTTACCAGCATTTATAGAGCTAGTAATAAGGGAGAGTTGGGAACACCAAATCCCAGAGTGCAGAACCTCTCCCATAAGAGGGTGAAGAGCTCTAAGAAAATGCCTCTTCCTGAGTCCTCGACGAGGTGCTCTGTGTGCCCTAGACTTGAGGAGTGCTTTGCAGAGTGTGTACCTGGGGCAATGGTTCTCAACACGTGGGTAGCAACCCGGGGGGGGGGGAGGGTTGAACAACCTGCAAAGCAGATATTTACATTACAATTCATTATGTTAGCAAAATTACAGTTATGAAGTAGCAATGAAAATAGTTTTATGGTTGGGGGTCACCACAACATGAGGAGCTGTATTTTAACTGGCATATTAAATTTCAGTATACTTACCTCTTGTGCGTTTAATCATGTTTCTTTCTGGCTACAGGCTGAGGGTGCAAAGAGGGTATCAGAACTGACTAATGGTATTAAATGCCCTGAGGGCAGGAGGCTTGGGATCTAAGCAGGGGAGTTAATAAACCCCAGCAGTCGTCTCCTAACATCTTGGGGGGTGGATGCGAGGGCTTCGGGAGCACCCGAAGGACAGACTGAAATTCTCTTGGGCATCTTTCTTGAAGACTCCCATGGCACTTCCTTGGCTCCCTGGGCCTCATTCAGAACCGTGATGCCCTGGGCTTCTCCTCAAAAACAAGTCAGTAGCACCAGCGTGGGTAGAAAAGTACGCATTTCTCAAAAAACATAATCCTGTCTTTGGCATGACTAGGAGTAGCCACAAGCCAAGGGGGGCAAGGAAAGCATGCTCAAAGCCTGTTCTGGGAAGTAGACTGCCCCCTGACCTCCTCTCGGGGCCAGAACTCCAGTTATCAGACTGAAAGCAAACACACTTTCACAAAGCAAGCCACGGGGAGACACCCTTCATGACTAAGTGCTTTCAGGATCATGGAATAAATGAAAATACGTAAACAACCATGGCAGCTTTGAAACCAGATACTACCGAGGACCAACGGTTACTCATGCCACTTGGTTTTTTTATTAGAAATCCCAGTTCCAGCAACTATGGCCGTCCCACCCTGATGGTGAGTTCATTTGGGGGAGCATCCTTCCTAATGACTACCTTCAACAGCATATGGAATGTTACTTGGTTTTGGTATCTCTTTATTTTTCTACCTGTGACTTTAAAGAAACCTGGTTACTTTGTGATAATTTATATCTTAAACCAATAGTTCACTTGGCAATTATTTACGTGTCTTGGTTGCAATGCCTTCTTAACTAAGTAAAGCCAGTAACAAAATACAAACTTGAAACTCTTCATTTTCAAAGATGGAAGTCTTGGTGTGCCTTGGGAATTGCTGTGGTTTAAATTTGAAATGTCCCCTCAGGCTCTGGCTTTGACCCTCCCTCTGCTGGTGACACTATTTGGGGAGGTTCTGGAAACCTTAGGAGGCATTACCCCCCAACCCCCGACAAAGCAGGCTGCTGTCTGCTGGATTCTTTACTTGCTCTCTGCCTCCTGCTCTGCCAGGATGTGAACAGTCTCCACCGCATGCTCCCACCACCGTGATGACTCTGCCATGCCCACCCACCCTGCCAGGATGGAGTGAAACCTCCTGAACCCAGGAGCCAAAATAAAAACCCCTCTCCTACGTTATTTATTTTGTCAGGGTGATATGAGTGTAACTAATACAGGGCCATGGAGAGGGGAACCATTCAGATACTGAGGAGAAGGCTGACAACTGCCTGCTCACCCCTGCCCATCTCACTAAGGTAACATTAGCGCTATTTAGTGCAGCTTGTCCTGCTTGGTCCCAGGAACATCTTTTCTAAGGAAGGTTTGCCGTCTGCAGTGTTGAAAGCAGAGCTGGTTCTCCCACTCACCGAAAAAAACTCCAGACAGGAACGGAAACAGTAGCAGAGAACTCTTATTATTAAAAAAGCCAAGACAGGGCTGAAGAGGGCGATTAGATGAGCTAGCAGTACCCTGAAAGGTGTACACAGCCATCCCAGCAATTATGACCCTAGGAATTTAGCCATAGACTGTTTTCTCTTACACAAAGTAAACAGCAAGGTGATATCCAGTGAAGCCCTGGGAAATGCAACAAAATGAGCTCTTTGGGGAAAGAAAATGTGCTTATTCATGGCATTTGTTGATTTGCTCAAAATAAAACTCTCACCCTGGTCAGTTTTAAGAAACCTTAGTGAAATCACTAAACAAGAAGTTGGGGAGAAAAGAAAGCTATTCTTTTCGTCAACCAGCGCTACCAGGAACCAGCCTGGGCATGGGGGCGACCAGGGACAGCAGTCACTTGCCAGGTTTACATCTAGGAAGTTAACAAAGGGTGGAGAAAGAAGGCAGGATCAAGGGGTTTGTAGCAAAGAGATTGCAGCCTGGCTGTGGACCTTTGTGTGGGGCCAGGGAGGGACTGAGGGAATGACAGGCCAGCTGTGGTTCTGTTTCATCCCAAGTTTCAATGTGACAGCCTGAGTCTCCTTTTAAGACTGCTAGGACAAAACAGAAGTTTTGTATCCAACTGAATTTAAAAAAAAAAGTTGTTTCAAATAATCTGTTGGTTACAACAGTCAGTAGAGTTGATGAGCTAGCCACTCTCCTAGGAGCCAACATCAATAGGTTACTATTACAGAAAACGGCCACACTACGGGGCACAGCCAAGCCGAGAAACGGAGTTTCAGACTGAGCCGGTTAAAGGTCATGTGTGTATAGGAAATGGAGAATGCTGAGAGGCTAAGAATGATGCACTAATCTGCGTCAAGATAAGAACTCTGAGTAAGAAGGACTATTTCAGAGTGATCTTGTTACCAACTGTCTCATTATATTAACTCACCCTGCGAAGGCTGCACTTCCTTTGTGGCATCTGGGGGCAATTCAAAGTACTGTCCCAAGGCAAGAAGTTTATTGTTGGTAATGTGAACATGGGGAGATTCCAGCTCTCAATAAGTATTTACTGAGGGGCATCTTGGCCCAAGACACGTGATAAATCTTTACTTCACCCACAGTACCCCAAGACTGAGTGTCTACATGACACCTGCTCCCACTGGCTTTCTCCAGAAGCCAGAGTGATGCCTCCAGATACTCGGAGCCAGCTCATTCTGGTTCTGTCTTGTGACCTGCAGGGCAGGCTCTCAGACACCGTCTCTCTGTTTTCTTTCTCCTCATGGGGATTTTATTTTGAGGCTTCTGTAATTCATTTAAGCACTTTTGTGTAATTTAACTATATTTAGACATACGATTTAACTGTAAGTAAACAAAAAAATACCACAAACATAAGTATAACTAATTTAACTATTTTGTAACATGAACTTGCACTAGAGGCCCCTGGGTAAATGAGTTCTTTAAAAATGAGCCAAAAAAAGTTGCTGTGAATCAGAAGCATACGATGGGTGTCTTCTGTAAGAGTTCAGTTTTAAAAAGAGAGTTTGCCTTTTTTTTTAACTATGGGAAAAATGCTAATTTTCTTGCATAGGAAACTTTAACAATCCTATTACAGTCAGCAGTGAAAATAGTTCTGTCATGTGGCTACTTTAAGGATATTGAAATAAAAACCCACGGGTAGCATCAAGTATCTGTTAAAGTATATGGATAATTAGGAGAGGAAAGATCTCAGGACAGGCAGGAAGACGGTTGGTTACCAAAGTCGTCATTTTGCCGCCTGGTCTTAGTGACTAGCCCGGTTCATTTTGAGTTCTTTAAACGATGTTGGACCAGGGTAAAACTGCTTCTGCAGAAGGTCACCTTCCCCTGACTAAGTAGTTTCTCAGAAAATGTCCAGTGGACAAGGCTGAACACAACAAAACACTGTCCCCTTGCACAGAGAAGTATATTTGGGGATTTATAGTAATTTTAAAAATGTGTGTGTGTGTGTGTGTGTGTGTGTGTGTGTGTGTGTGTGTGTGTGTAAATCTTGTGAGTGTAGGTGTCCTCATGAATCCAGAAGAGGGCACAGATCCCTTGGAGATGGAGTAACAGGAGTTTGTGCAGGGCTCCATAGGTCTGCTAAGAACTGAGTTCAAGTCCTCTGGAAGAGCAGCAAGCGCTGTAAACCACCTAGCCATCTATAGCATAGATAATACTGTTGTTAAAAGAAATATAGATGGTAAGGAAAATTTAAAATTTTATCACACTGATTAAAGGAGTTCTGAGTAGGGAAGGCAGCTCCCATCACAGCCCTGACATTCAAGCCCTGACTCTTCATGAATCATCTTTAACATCACTTCTACCTGCTAAGCCAAGTCCCATGCCATGAGCTGGAAGACGATGGGAATGCACTCACTGTCTAGAGCTCCACACTCTGGATCTGAGCCTATCCCCATGCTAACTTGTCCAGGGCTCACTTGTTTGTTCTCAGCTGCCCTGAAGAACTGAAAGAACCAAACCTGGAGGGAACATTCCTTTGGGAACCAGCATTCAGAAAGTAGGCGTGGCTTGATGTGATGTGTCATGTGGAGTCAGCTCTTACTGTTTGAATGATTTGAGAACCTGTTTCCCAAATGGAGAGAATAATATTTACCTTAAAAGATTGTTTGAAGCATCAAGTGACACAGGAATAGACTGTCTGTTGCCGAACAGAGCCCTGTCGATGGCTGTTCTCATCATCTCTCAACGCTCCATCAAATCCTCTCCAGAATGAAATTTCTCTCTCCCTCCTAGACCTTCCCCTTAAGAGGAGGAAGGAATGGCCATTATTGCCTTCCTTAGAACAACGAAAGTCAGTCCAATTTCAAACTATGTTTGAGACTGATGGAGAACAATCTTCCATATGTGTGAGCTGGCTTGAGCAAATTTTAGAGAACTCTAGAGGAGTTAGCTATGGTGAGGTCAAGGGTTACACCGTGAGTCAGGAAGAGCTCCCAGCAGAAATGGACTCAGTTCATTAAAGAAGAGCCAAGCCCCATGTCTAAAGAGAGCAGGCATCCCACCTCTTCCAATAAGAGGCTGAGACATCCTGGAACCTTCTTCCCCTTGACTGAGGAGCAGAGTGCTGGCGCTGTCCAAAATCTTTCTATGCTACACACTGTACATTGTGGTCCATCTGTCTGTCTGCCCACCCATGTTTGCTTCCAGTGTCCGCTGATGGAATCTGGACTCATGCTATGCTCTGTGTTGTGTTTGGCGGGGGAGGTGTTTTAATATCCTCGCTTGACTGGAGCCATCTCAGTGGTGCTGAGTTCTGTTATTTTGACTAGGATAAAGCGCTGCCCCAGGTCTCTGTTAGTCACAGCCCAGAACATTTCAACTTTAAACCCGAGTTATCTACTGTAGGAAATTCTTGCTAAAACAACCACACCTGGAGCTTCCTTCTGCAGATTCCTGGAACTCCAACCAACTCTTGGACAAACCACGCATGTCTAAACAACCTTGTTTACATTTCTCACCTGTAATGGAAAAATCTGAAATTAGGCTTTTCTTCTACCTTTCTCCTTTCTGCATGTGTCTGGAATCCAGTACATCATTTGGGCAAGGCTAGTGAGGTGAGATAGTTATTTTTGTCTACATTTCTGTGATTTGCATTCGGTCCACAAGGGTGTGTGGACCGACCCAGACAACATGAGGCTGAATGTATTCATTCCTTTGCAAACATTGTATTATAAACCAGGTAACATGCAAGCGCTGGAGAGCCAAGGGTTTGAGACCCAATCCCTGCCTAATGGACTCACCATCTTGTAGAGCAGCAGTTTGGAGAAGGAAAATGAGGGGAGTCAGAATTCCCTTATCTCCATCCCTCACAGAACCGAGCACCTCCTTCATGAACTTGGCATCACCCTCGCAGCCAACAAGAACAGATCACACTGTTCTGCCTTGAATTATCCATGTCAACTATTATACGGCCCCACATTGATTGCATCCAGATATTTGCTCCTGTACCTTAACTTCCACATGTTGACACCCAGATGTTCAGTGATAGCTTCCCACTTCTCTATCATAAAGCATAATTGATTTAGAACACTGTTGACCCCATAGATTCTTATACTTTGAAAAGAATCAGTTCGTCAGGTTCATCGTAAGATTTCTAACACCATGGGTAATAAGGGGGTTGCCCTGATGGTGGGAGAGGAGAGGAAGAGGAGATAAGATTAAAGATGAGGTACCACATGGTCTTCACTTGTGATTTCCGGTAGGCTAACCCCAGCACATAGAGGAAACATGAGGATTCGGGTCTGAGAAAGAAGGCCCCAGACCTGAGATCTGAAAGTTCTCCAAGACAGGCAATCTTGAAGCATCTGTTACGTCAGGCACCTTGCCTGCATTCCCGTCTCTGTTTGTAGTCAGGTGGGAGTTTCTGGTCTACAGCAGTCAGACTGCAATGGGTACCTGAACCTTGGCCGTACAACAAATGGCCACTCATGACTCTTACACTCAGGGAGCTGATCCTTCAGCGTAGAAAGAATTCTTTGATTCATCTTTACCGCTTTCCTAAGTCACCAGTCCCTCACCATCTCCTTCAGGAACCCAAACTTTCATTCTTCATGCATGACTTATCTCCCCAGAACAGTTCCAGCAGCTAGGGAAAGAGTGAGATAAATGTCTGCAGTGAGGAGGTTCAGACTCATTGTTTACTCTTCTTTTAAATACTTATTTATTCATTCCTTCACTGGGGTGTATGTGTATGTGTGCAAATTTGTGTAAGTGTATGGTAGGCCATGTACCATGTCTCATACATAGAAGTCAGAAGACAGCTTACAGAAGTCAGCCTGTCCTTCTGCCATGTGGTCACGGGGGTCAAACTCAGGTCATCTCACTTGAACCCACTGAGCCATCTCACTGGTTCATGGTTCATTTTTTTTCCCCAAAGCATCTCAGTGGCCACCAGCAGGTCAGTGATGACCTTCTAGGAGGCAGAGAGACTCCTTTCTTAGATGCTAGCACAGTCAAGAGGAGCCTTTCCCTTCCTCCTGAACACAGGACTGTGCATGCTCACACTCATGCAAAAGTATGGACTGCAGTTGCCCCATGACCCATGGCAGGACAGTATCACACCACATTTGTGGTCTTGTTATGCTTATAATTGTACGGGAGAGTTGAGCACGCTGGTGCCTATCTGTGGTCCCAGCACTTGGGAGGTGGAAGAGGAAGGATCAGGAGTCCCTTGGCTGCATAGCCTGGGCTACACGAGACCCTTAAAACAATAGCAAACGGTACCAGAGAATCAAGTCATGAACAATGCATAGAAGTTTTGGTCACAGAAGGAGGCAGCTAAAGGCTAATTATCAAAAGACTGCTATGAAGGGGTAAGGAAAAACAATTTCCCCACAAACTGAGTGATCAGCTCCGTGAATGCAGGAACGTGATTGCATCTCCAAGAGTAAGCACATACAAACACTCAATAAGTCCATTGAATACATGAGTGGGTCAGGGGATGGTAGATGAATAGACAAATAACAGAGAGATGATTATCATGAAACTTTCATGAAGGAAATGAGTTTTCAACATTACTAGACTTTTGATATGATATCATAGTCCATTCAGGCTGCTATAACAAACTACCACAAACTAAGACACTTATACACAAGAGAAATGTATTGCTCACAATTTAGAGGGCTGGGAAGTTAAAAATCAAGGCACCAGCAGATTCAGTCTCTGGATAGGAACCATCTTCTGGTTCATAGCAGGCACGTTCTCAATGTATTCTCTCATGGTGCCAGAGGCTAGCTGAGCTCTTTTTAATAAGGACAGTAATCCATCCTCAAAACATAATCACCTCCCCAAAGCTCCAACTCTTCATAGCACTGCTTAATATGAATTGGTGTGGGGCACTTAGACCACAGCAGAGGAAAGAATGGCAAACTCCTCTTCCTGGTCTTCCCCAGGATGTTCAGGAAGATTGGAAGACCACTAAGCCATAGTAAGCCTTCAAGCAATTGTGGCCTGAGCCTTAGTATTCCTGAGCAAGGCCAGGGCAGAGACAGGCTGGAATCCAAACACTGGTGAGAAACAACAGAAAAGAAGTTTCTTGTTCTAAAGGCACCTTCAACGCTGCTGAGCTGAGGCCTCCTCTTCCAGTGTTTAATCCACCTGTGGGGTAGCTCGAAGAGGTCCTGGATCATAGCTGCCTGTATTGAGAGTGACATTGTTATGAAATATTAGTTGACTTCTGTCAAGCACACATTGGTCAGTGGGGAAATAGGGTTTCAGTAACTTCTAGTTTTCCCCATCCATTTTTAAAGGCTTTCACCAGGCTTCTCCTTCAAACATTACCCTGATATCACCCAAAGATCACACGCACACACACACAAGTGTTGAGTTCTAACCTGAGGCTTTCCATAAGCTAGGCAAGCCCTTTACCACTGAGTTACAGCCCCTGCTTACCCACACAGGTTCTTAAAATCATTACATACTCTATCCATGTATTGACAGTAGGGTCAGCCTATAGATGGACCCAAGAATCATGTTCAGCTTCTATAACCAATAGCAAGCAGCAAGAGTTATCTAAACTGAAGACAGGGAACGCACACAGCATCTTTCTGTGCCTGGCATATAATAGGTACTCAGAAAATATTCAGTAAAGGAGTAAAGCATCCCTTGTCTCACAGCAACCTTCTGTTCATCCTCCCTTGTCCTAATCCTCATTCGGTTGATTGCTGATTGCATTTCCACTGTTGCTGTATTCTGGTACCCCACCATCAGTCCTGGAGTGCTCTATTTCTCTTGGGTATCCGTGACTGCAATCTGTGCTAGGGTATGAGACTATTATCCGTGTCCTAGGGTATGAAACTATTATCCATGTCCTAGGGTCTGAGACTATTATCTGTGTCCTAGGGTCTGAGACTATTGGATGGCAGGTTGCTAGAGTTCCTCAATATTGCTTTCCTCACATTACCTGTGCCTCCCCATGCACGCTCCTCTAGTGCCATCTCCTGCCTTAGTTGTCTGCCACAAATTCTGTTTCTTACCACTCTGTTCATGCCTCAAGGCTCATCTCCACCATCACCTCCTCCTGGACTCCTATCTTAACTCGTTCACTTCCTCACACTCAGCTGGGGGTAAAGGGAGACTTGGGAATGTTCACCTTCTTCTTTCTGTTCTCTAAAGTAATGCCAAGCACTCAGTAGTCACTAAAAGTCTGTTTAGAAAAGGAGTCAAGGGACGTTTTACAGCAATCTGGATGGCCTGAGCTGTGACCTGTATGTGTCCTCTGGCCCTCACGCTGTGTGTTCCCTCACCTCAGTTGGTCCCTTAGGGGAGTCTTTGAAATATCCCTCTTCCCTCTCATTGGCCAGCCTCCTGTCCCAAGTGCTCTCTCTCTCTGATCATGTCATGAGTTATGACCAATATCAACTGATGGTCGTTTTGTTTAACATTGTATGAAGTCTTGTTAGATGTACATTTAACTTTCATAAATTCAGCAATGTACTCTCACAGCTTATGACTTTAGAATTTACTAATATGAAATTCTTTATACAACTTGGCCCTGAATTATATGCCATTTATTTCAGTTGGCATGAAGAAATGTTCATTTGTTCCAATGGTAAAAGGAGAATTGTTAGGTTTATTTAAGGATGGTAGACTCTGTTCTGTACTTTTCAAACAACTTAAGGGATCTTTTGAGAATAGTTTTCGTCTATAAAAGAGTTTTACCTTGTGTTCTGGGTTGACTGTGTTTAAAGAATTCAAGTGTTCCGTTCATTATGTATCTACAAAAGGCATGGATTCCATTCTAAATGTGATCACCATGCCACCATCATATGAATAAACTCAATAGCAATTCCTTAATATTAACAGATATCCTTATATGTCTTATCCATGTTCTATTTTTTTGTCCTAATTTTAATTTGAATCCAAATAAGGTTAATGCCTTGCAATGGGGTCCTGAATTTATTTTAATTTACATGGGTTCCTTCTCTGTTGATTTTCTAAAGATTTATTTACTTTTATTTTGTGTATATGTAAGTGTTTGCCTGTATGCATGTAAGTGTACTATGTGTATGCAGTGCCTGTGGTGGCCAGAAGAGGGCATTGGAGTCCGTGCACTGAATTTACAGATGGTTGTGAGCCAACAAGTGGGTACTGGGAACTGAATCTGGTCCTCTACAAGAGCAGCAAGTACTCTTCATCACTGAGCCATCTGTCTAGGTCTTCCATTGCCTTTTTAAAAGTGTTGTCTTGTCTTATTGTCACAGGAACCACATTGTTAACCCAAAGCTCCCTAGAGACTAGGTTTTTCCAAGTGCATCTTCTCAGCCCTGTCTAACATAATGCTTGTTCCCTTCCATGTGGCAGATCATGAAGCTTGACTGGGTTCACATTTCACTTTGTTTTCTTCAAAACTGGTTCTGTGTTTCTGTAGATAGATACAAAAAATATCCAAATTTTTTTATTTATGATATGTGCATAGAATTTAATCATTCCATCCCTACTTGGGTCCTGAACAGCTTACAAATTAGTGAAATTCTTATTCCATTATGCCCACTTTATGCATTAACTGGAATATTGCAATGGGCAAGCTTTCCCTCACCTAACATTAGCTTAGCTTGCTTAGAAATGGCAGAATCAAAATTCAATTGCTTCTTTTCATTCTTAGGGTGTGAGATAAGTAATGTGTCTTATATTCTCCAAAGAATAAGAATGGGATTTGGATGCATTTGACGAATCAATCTCTCTCTCTCTCTCTCTCTCTCTCTCTCTCTCTCTCGCTCTCTCTCGCTCTCTCTCGCTCTCTCTCTCTCTGTGTGTGTGTGTGTGTGTGTGTGTGTGTGTGTGTGTGCATGTGTGTGTCCTTACTGGCACTCAAATTGTTCTCTCTTCACTGAAAGGGAGATTATTCAATTGGCCTGCTCTTTCTCATTGCTCCAGGACTTGTGTACCTACTAAAGGCACGTGTGTTAAAGGAAAGTCACCAGTCTGTGGGAGGCACTGAAAGCTTTATGAAGTAGGGAGTCATGGGCGGAAGTTAGGTCACTGGGAGGTGTGCTTGAAGGGGATACTATGGCCTCTTCTGGTCTTTCTCTTTGCTTCCTGGTTGCCATGGTATCACCAGCACTGCTCCACCACGCACTCTCATCACAGGCCCTAAATCAATGGATCCAAGTGGTCATGGACTGAAATCTGTGAGGCCATTAGTCAAAACAAACCTTTCGTTCTTTAAAGCTGATTTCCCCGAATACTTTGTCACAGCAATAGAAACTGGATAACACGGGGCCGTTTTGCAGTTCGGTGTGTGGAAAAATTTCAGACTTGTTTTATGGATTCCAACCTCGGATCTGGAATCAGACTTTTGTTCCTTTCAGAACCCCTGGTTCCACTGAGTAGAAATAGCATTCTGGATAATAATCCAGGCACTATGGGTATTCATTGCTTTCAAGTCTCTCGTTGTTTCCAGGCTTTGGTGTGTGACAGAGAGGTAGGGAGGTCATAAGTTTGTAGAAATACCTCTAGTTCAAGACTACCATGTTTTTACCTACCCGTACCATATTCACTTCAATATTTCCTACCCCACAGCAAAAATCTTTTTATTAACGACACAACATGATTGTGAATTTGCTTGAGCTCACACTGCACACACACCAGAAATATTATTACCTTCTTAGATTATTGAAAATAACTTACGAGGTTTACAATTGCCTTCATTAGTTTTTCATTTTCTCTTCTTCTCTTGGTTTCTTTCTTTCCTTGGTGTATAGGATTAGGACACACAGCCCGGTCACCGAGCGTCAGAACCACGTGGAGTAGTCCTTGCCGTGTGGTTGCCCTAGCTAACATTGTAATCAAAAAACAGCTTAGCAGAAGCAAGGATTTATTTAAGCTTACCACTCTCAAGTCACAAGGGAAGCCCAGGCAGGAACTAGAGGCAGGATCTAGAAAGCAGAACCGTGGAGGAAGACTGCTTGCTGCTTGCTTCCATGCTTACATTCAGGCCCCTTTCTAAAGCAGTCCAGGCCGGCCTGCCCAGGGTTGGTACAGGCCACAGTAGCTTGGGCTCTCCCACAGCAATTAGCAATCAAGAAAACGCCCTCACGCACGTCCGCAGGCCAGTCTGAGGGAAGCAGTTCCTCAGTTGAGGTTCCTTCTTCCTGAGTGCATTAAGCTGTCAACAACAACAGCAGTTGTGGCATGGCCACGACACTGAGCACGTACATCACTAGGCCCATTGGCTCCGTTTTAATTTTGTTTTAGAGATCGCATCTTAAAACTTGTTTTGGATTTTTGAAACAGGCTGTCCTTACATATCCCTGGCTGACTCAGAGTTCCCATTGGTATAGGCCAGTCTGTACACTGTGGTGATCCTCCTGCCTCTGCTGTGGACAAGGACCAATATCTCTGGATCTAACTTAAACTTCTTTTCAAATTTAATTTTTTAGTGGTTCTTAGGGCTGAACTGCTTTTGAAGTTTAGTTTGGGTTTATTTTTTTATATTTATTTATTTTTATTTATTTATTTATTTATTGGTTTTTCAAGACAGGGTTTCTCTGTGTAACAGCCTTCCTGGAACTGCTTTGTGGACCAGGCTGGTCTTGAACTCACAGAGATCTGCCTGCCTCTGTCTCCCAAGTGCTGGGATCAAAGGCGTGTGCTACCACTGCCTGGCTTGTTTGGGTTTATAATGTGTAAAACATTGACAAGATTTCAAACTTAAACATGTATAAGAAAAAATAAACTTTAGAAAGTCTAACTTTATCTCCTAGTCCCTTTCTAGGAAATGTAAAAAAAAAATGTAAAATGTAAAAAATTTGTATGTGTGTGTGTGTGTGTGTGTGTGTGTCCTTCATGCCTAGAGAAAAGGTGAAATTGATGTGTGATGTTCTTCTCCACCCCTGCCATGACTTAACAGTACCATCTGGAGGTCACACTGTGTACAGATAGGTTCACAGTACTCCATTGATGGACACACTTACCCTAGAAATGGCTATCCGGGTTGTTTTCAGTCCTTTGGGATTACTAAGAGTGCCATAATGAATTGTTCTGTGCATATATATTTTTATAGTTCTTCTAGGACTATCTTTGGGAAAGATTCCTAGAAGTAAATTGCCAGGTCAAAGGGTAAGTGCATAAATAATTTTTTACTAGATCTTGCCAAATGACCCTCCACTGTGTTCAAGCCTTTGCATCTCCACCAGAAATGAACTAAAAGCATTCATTTCTCCGTGGACTTGCCAACAATGTTTGTTGTCAGACCTGAAATGTTGCCA
The DNA here is from genome assembly GCA_902168325.1 of Peromyscus nudipes. NCBI lineage: Eukaryota > Metazoa > Chordata > Mammalia > Rodentia > Cricetidae > Peromyscus > Peromyscus nudipes. The sequence continues at coordinate 22,813 of CABHPH010157827.1, forward strand.
ATCTGATATGGTGCTTTAAGTTTCTTTTTGCTTCTCGTGTTTAGGGTTAAACATATTTTCTTACACTTAAGAGTTATTTGCACCTTTTTTCAGGTCAAGAGTCTGTATCAGTTTTCTATAGCATTATTTATTTTTTCTTTTATATTACTACATATCCTTACTATGTTAAAAATATGAACAAAATATCTTGCTAGTTTGTCCTGTTCTTTATTTTATCTATTTCTATAATTTGGATCCAGCTTGTCCCCCAAAGGTCCGTGTGTCTGGGAATTCGGTCTGTGACATCAATATGGTGGTGACAGGACCGTCAGGAGATGCGGCCTAGTGGAATGAAGTTGGTTCAAAACCCTGGTCTCTTCCTCTCTCTCTTTTCCCTTCCTAGACACCATGAGTAAACAGCTTCATCTTCCACATGCTTCCACCATGATGCACTCCACCATAACAAACTCTAAGCGACGAGAACAACCTACCATACACCATTGAAACCACAATCCAAAACAATCAGTTCTTCCTTTTAACTTGTTCATGGCCATGGGATGTGAATTACTACACATAATATGCTTCTTTATGTAGGATTCAAAATATTATGTGCATTAGTGAGGGTGCTCTAGAGGAAGGGAACCAATCAAGTGAATAGTTCTTACAAAGGGGATTGATCAGAATGGTTTATAAGATACCAGCTAGGTAGTACAAGAATGACTGTCTGAAACACTACAGAGGCTGAGAACCCAGAAGCTGCTTAGTCCCTGAGGCTGGATGCCTCAGCAGTGCCATTCTGGTAATGATGGTCTGGATGAACCTGGGAGAGTTTCAGACCATGGTTTCTTTAGGTCTTGTGTGCTTGATGCATTAGAACTTACCCTGCTGTGCATCATGAGGCATGCACTCAAGTTCAGTTGCTTTCATGGGACTATGGGATGATCTTAACACCACTTTTTAAAGTGATGTTTGTAGAAGTAACCGTATTATTCAATAAGAAACACAGAACCAATGCAAAGATGAAAGCCCAAGAGGTCAGAGCTAAGAGCCTTACCCATCACTGCTGCAGCTATCCTCTTCAGCCAAGAGAACTACTTCCTGTGTGTTTGTCTTTATAAAGACTTTCTGTTCTGCCTTCTCATTGGTTGTAAACCCAACCACATGACCGCCTTGTCACTGCCTGTCTGCACAGATCTCCAGGTCTTCTATGGTTGGTATTGAGATTAAAGGCGTGTGTCTCCATGCTGGCTGTATCCTTGAACACACAGAGATCTACCTAGCTCTGCCTACCAAGAGCTGGGATTAAAGGTGTGCACCACCACCGCCCAGCTTCTGCTATGGTTTGCTAATAGCTCTGACCCCCAGGCAACTTTATTTATTAACATACAAGTAAAATCACATTTCAGTACAAACAAAATATCACCATAGATGTTTCCTCACTGATTTGAGATGCTGCCTTTATTACATAGTAAATAGCCACTTATTATTCAATATCTTTGGGAACTTTTCTTTTGTTCTATTGATCTATGTTTTAATTTTGGTTCCTGCTGATGTGATAAAATTCCCTGGCAAGAGCAACTGAAAGGAGAAAGGGCTTATTTGGCTCATCATTCCAGGTTACAGTCCACTATTGCAGGAAAGCCAAGGTGGCAAGAACTGGAAGCAGCTCAGCTGGCCTTCTCCACTCTTACACAGTTCGGAATCCCCTGATTAGGGGATGGTGTCACCCACAGTGGGTGAGCCTTCCTATCTTAATCAACACAATCAAGATAATCCCCTCACAGACATGCCCATAGGTCAACCTAATCCAGATAATTAATATCTCACTGAGAATCCCTTTCCAGATGATTCTATAGTGTGTCAAGTTGATAATTAACATGAACCATCACAGTCTATCTATCCATGTACTAACATTAAAACAAGCAACAGATTTTTTAAATCTTTCCAAATACATAATCATGTACCCTTAAAATATGGTGTTTCTTTCTAATTCTTATGCTTCTAATTACCCTTTCTTGTCTAGTTACTTAATTAATTCTTCCAACTTAACATGAAATGTAACTCCAATATAAGAACATTTCCACTGTATTTTATTTTTTGTGTGTTTAAAGAAAGAAAGATCTGGTGCAAGATTCCAAGTTCCAGTCAGTTACTTCAGGGAAGTGAAGGCAGGAACCTGGTCACAAAGCAGCCATGATAGAGAGCAAAGAGAATAAATTCAGCCTTGCTGCCAAATCTGTGAGAAATAAGCTTCTGGTAGCAAGTGCCTTCAAGAGCACCTTGTGGTTTCAGATAGATAAGCCAGAATCAGAGAGATGGCCAGCTGGCCTAGCCACAGGTCAACAAACACTAAAGCCATTTGTCGGTTTCCTATTCAGTAGCGATGAGTAACATGGGAAACAAAACATGAAGGAAGTAAACACTTTCAGTTACGCCAATTTACGTAGGGCCAAGTCACTTGAAGAAATCACGTATTACACAGAACACAAGTGATATTACTTCTCTGATCAAACATTAAGTGATACATATGTTGATTCTGGAACAAGGAGCCATTGTAACAGAATCTAAGGCACTAGACAGAGTTCTCTGCAATAAAGAAGTAGAATGTATAGATCTCTGTGACACTATATGGAGATCCACTTGTGGACCAAGCCGCCCACAATGTGGGGCTCACGAGCTGAAGAACCAGGATAGCTGGTATGATCTGGTCTAAGTCCCAGGGACTGATGACTAGGGAAGATATTGATGTAGCTCTTAGTACAAGGCCAGAGGCCCAAGAACTAAGGTAATTATGAGGGTGATCAGTGTGAGTCCCAGAATCCAAGGACCCAAACCTCCAGGGCTCCCAAACTGGAGGGCAGGGAGAAATACAGGCTGGGAAGAGAGAGTGCATTTGACTTCCTCACCTTTTTACCCTATCCAGAGCCTCAATAGATTGGCAAAGGCCTGTCCACATTGATGAGCTGGAATATTTCCTCATTCTACAAATTGAAATGTTTGTTTCTTCTGGAAACATCTGCACAGAAACACTCTTTTTGTTATACTTTTCCTGCTACCTGGGTGTCCTGTAGTAAACTCAACCCTTGGAGTCAGCCTTTCTTCACTGGTACCTTCTGTATCCACTTATGACCCTGGTCTTAATCGCCAAATGAGACAAGAGGTCGTAATTCTTCCTGATGAGATACACTCTCCTTCATACAACTGAAATAGGCTTACCCTGTCCCCATGATAGGAAGTAGCGCTGTTTAATTTCTCGTGGTCTCCTGTCCTAAATCCTGTGGTATATAATTAAAAACACTCAGATGTTGATATAAACACTTAATGTATCTTACATCACATGATAGAGAAAAAAAGGACAGGAAATAAGGACATTTGCTTAATACATGTCCGTACACACACAAACCCAGCCATAGACAACTAGGGAGAAAGTCCTCACGCCAAGTACAGCACTTGATTCTGCAAGTGGCCGTTTGCTTGTTGCTATTTGCACTTCCCACTTTCTGCTACTCATCCCTCTTCCCCCTTGCCTTCAACAAGTGCCTCAATTAGGTATAGTTCTTCACTGGCCATGGTGGCCTCAACCTTCGTATCTGAAGGACCTAAGTCATTAGTAGTCCAACCGGGTTGGGCTGCCAGAGTTTCTGTGAGATGGCTCTGGAGGCGAGGACCCTTGCTGCTGAGCCTGATAAGCTGGGCTCAGTCTCCAGATCCAAGTGGTGGAAGAAGAGAATGGAGTCCCGCCAGTTGCCCTCTGACTTTATAAGCACCCTGTGGTGTGCGGCACACACACACACACACACACACACACACACACACACTAAAATTTAAAAATTTTTAAATTAGGTGATGCAGAGAATAAAGCCAACAACCAAGTAGTGGACTCCTAGACATCAAGTTTGAGCCCCAACAAGGCAACATATGCCCAGCTAATTCAAAACTGTTCCAGCTGAACAGTTAGTTATATCTACTGCAGTTATCCTATGCCTATTACAACGACATATACTGGCTGGGGACATGGTGTCGGTGGCATGGTATTTGATCTAAGGCCTCAGTGCCATGCTGTAATGAAAAGAAGCATTAGAAAATGAATATTTCACTGGCAAGAAACATGTCAGAGAGAGGGCGGGCACTTATTCCAAACTATCTGCCATCACATACGCTCCTCTTCCATGTGACTTTGGCACTCTCTTAAGAAGTAGAGACTATGGTCCTTTTCTTTAAATCTGGACTGAACCAGAAAAGCAGTGCATGGCTTTTGGAGCTAAATCAAGAGAAGTTTTACACCTTCAGCCGCGGTCTTGTAGAATGCTTGCCCTGCATGCTCCCCGTCAGGACACACTGACTTGGAAGCCAGCTGACAGGTGTGAGGACCCATTTGGAGAAGGCATGTGTAGATCGACGGTAGGAGCTGAGCCCGCTCTTCAAGTCTTCCTGGCCCAGGCATCAAAGCAGGACATTTCCAGATGATTTGAGCCTGCAGAAGTTAGAACCATCCCCAATTAAATTATTTCAGCCTTCCAGGTCTTGGCAGCCAAGCAGAGGCAAGGTCTCCTCCCTGCAGCCTATCTGACTTTCTAATCACTGAATCTGGAAGAATTAAAAAAAAAAATACACCAAACTTTTTTTTGTGGCAAAATTTGAAGGAGTTTGTTACACAGCAGCAGGTAACAAAATGAACAAACTTCTCTGAGATGTGGGGTCTGGGACCAAAAAAGTAACAATATCCCAAAGACAATGAAGAGAACATATACTCAGGCAAAAGTCATAAGGTGAACTAGATCAGGAAGAACCAGGGCAGAGAATATCTGCACCCATGACAAATGAGGATTAGGCAGTTCCAAGAGGAGAGTAAATTAAAGATTGATTTTTAATATATGTTATCACATATGTTTATTTTGTGTGTTGCAAATGGGGAGCTCAAACACGAAATAGCACGTGTGGAGGTCGGATGACAGCCAAAGCCAGTTCTCCCCCTCCACCATGTGGTCTAAGGCTTGTACTCAAGGAGTCAGTTCTGTGGCAATGGCTTTTACTGACTGAGCCATCTTGCTGGCCCTAGAGATGAATTTTTAGAGCATTTTGTGTGTATCATTTCTAGACTGTTGCATATACCAACCCTAACTATACTGTAAAACATGAAAAGCTTGTCCCAGAGTTTTGATTGCATCAAATCTTAAACATAAAGACAAAACAAAACAAGAAGAAGCTGGGACGTCTGCCTCCACCCATGTAGAAACACGATCCAGAATGACATACGCTGTCGTGGTAAACCAGCCAACAGCCAGACGAAATGTAGGAAGCAAGAGTTTTCAGCGTCAGTAGGTAGACAGCCCAGGAGAGGAGGAAAAGGAGGAGGCGAGCCCTGCCATGCCACACCTTCAGCCTGGAGGTAACTCCAAGCTTGCAGTACACTGATGGGGAATGTGTACAGAGAGCACCAACCCTGCTCTGCTGCAAAGGGTTCAGGGAAAGCCAAGTTGGCCAGAACGGGACAGGGCTAAAAGGCAAAACCTGACACCAAGAAAAATCCCTGGAGATTTGCATAAGGACTGTAGGAAGAGGGGAGAATGGACCAGCAAGAACATCAGAGAGAAGGCAGCTGTGAGCTGTAAGACAACTCCCGTAGCTCCTGCCAAGCCAGGGACTGATCAAGTCATCTCTGGACAAACTGAAGAAAGTTCTATGTATGATCCACAGGACATAAAATGCATATTCCAAAAGGTCAAATCTTAAAATTAGGGCTTACAATATACAACAAAGGAAACCCCTGAACTATTAGAGAATGTCAGTCAAATTTGAGGGTTTTTTTTAAAGTAATACAACATGATACATCATTGGACACTATAGATCAGCACCCACTGTAACCCCATTGTACCAGAAAACAAGCTGAGATAAAAGCCAGGCAATAGTAACACAACCAGGGAATCCTCTGCTCTAATGACACTGATCCACTAAGTGAAAGGATGTGGGAATGCACCATGAAAAAACAAAAAAAAAGAAAAAGAAAAAGAAAAAGAAAAATATAGAAGAGTTACAATAACACCAGAAATTTGACTCAGAAAGACTAATAGAACCAATTATAGAGGAGACATTTTTAAATCATCAAGGAGTCAGTTTCTAAATGAAGACAAAGCTTGAAAGACACAAAAACTGGTCAAACTGAAAAAAGAGAGAAACGTCCACAACCACAGCAAGAAGTTTTGGTTCCAGGAAAGCCAGTTTGATTTACCTCGCAGGGCTCTTTAACACCATGCTCTCTGTTAACAGACCAAACAGAGACGTGTGCCATTGTCTGACTAGATACAGAGGGAGCACTGATAAAGCCTGTCATCATTTTTTAATTCCTGGTAAATGTCTATCGGAGTGAGACTAAAAGGGGCCTTCCCCTGCCTCACGAATGATGGACGGAAGTGCCTGGAACGGACAGCACTGAAAGCAGTGATCGATCATTTGCTTTTCTACCAGCTTTGGTAAAGTGTAAGAGCGTCTGTTTTCACACCCCAGCCCTTCTGTTTAGTAGTGTGCTTGAGGACCTTGCCTCTGCAATAAGGAAGGAGGAAATTCACACACATAAGGACAGAGGCTGTAAAACTGTGTATCTGAAGGTAACATGATCCTTTGTGGAGAACGTTCTAAATGAGCTACAGAAAAGACAGCAGAACCAAAAAAGAATTTAGGAACAATATAAGATACAAGGTCAATATAAAAAAAATCACTTGTGTTTCTATTACTAGTCACAATTAGAAAGTGCAAATAAAAATATAGCATGAAAATCACAAAATACTTAGAGATACAACTGGTCTACAAGTAGATTCACACAGTGAAAATTACAAGATATTGTTGAAAGAAATTAAAATTTTTACTTTATTTATTTTTATGTGCATTGGTGCTTTGCCATGGGTGTCAAGTCCCCTGGAGTTAGAGTTACAGACAGTTGTGAGCTGCCATGTGGGTTGCTGGGAATTGAACCTGGGTCCCCTGGAAGAGCAGTCAGTGCTCTTAGCCACTGAGCCATCTCTCCAGCTCGAGACTAAAAATTTTAAATGACTGTCACAAATAACTTATGTATTAGAAGACCTGTAGTATTAAGGAATCGAATTCTTCTTGCCCCTTTTCTCAGGCTACTGTAACAAAATACCATAGACTGGTTGGCTTGAACAACAGAAAGTTATTTTCTCAAACTACTAGAAGCTAAAAGTCGAAGGACCAAGGCATTGGCAGGTTTACGGGTACTCTTCCTGCTGTGACAAAAGATCTCATAGAGGCAACTTCAGGAGGAGTTTATCTTCACTGTGCTTTCAGAGGGTGCGGCCCATCATGGTGGGAAAGGCTTGTAAGTCAATGGAAAGCATAGAATATAAAGAGTAATCAAATGGGAAAGATAGACCTGCTTCAATAATCAGTTCCAGGACAGTCAGATGGCCGTAGAGAAATGAACTCCCACTAGACTAAAAATCAACTTTAAATGGGGCTCTGATCTCAACATAAAAGCTATTTTTTTTTAATCTGGAAGAAAACACAGGAAAAACCCTTTTGACCTTAGGATTACGGAGAAGCTCTCCTAAGTAAAATCGGGAATGCAGAGACTGCAGAGAAACAACAAATGGGGCATCATCAAAATGGAACCTGTGCTCTTCAAAGACGTTGTTCAGAAAATTAAAAGTAAAAATTCTTGTAAAAATATGTATCCAACAAATAACATGTCTTAAATATATAAAGAATTTTTACAATGCAATGAAAGTCAAATAATCCAATATACAAATACACAAATGTCAAATAAAACCCATTAATAAAAGTTTTCAACTTCCTTAGTCAAGGGGAAAATTCAAATCAAAACCAAAGCAAGTTACTGTTGCACGCTCATTATGAAAGTTGGAAGGCTGTTTCCTTTTTTAAAAAATCTGAAAATACTGAAGTTTAGCAACAATGGAGAGCAGCTGGACCTCTCATAATTACTGATTGACACACACCGTGGCTGAGCCCTTTGGAAAATACTGGAAAGTTCCTGCAAACTTAAATATGACTGGCCACACAACCCAGCATTCCCAGGTAGACATCACGTCTAGCTTTTTTTTTTCCCTAAAAGAAATGGAAATATGTTCACATAAATATTTAGAAGGAATTAATAGTAGCAGTTTTGTCCATAATCAATAAATAATTAACCAACTTAAATGCTGACCAACTGGCAAATGAATAAACATTATATTACATTTGTAGAAGGAAATACTACACAATAGTATAAAGAAATAGTTACTGATGTGTATGATGGCAGGGATAAATCTCAAAAGCATTGTATTATGGAACCTAACAAGGATTGAGCACATTAGTCTCTTGTGTGAATTCTAGATTCTCTATAGAGACCTAAGTCAGGTCAGTGACCGCAGAGGATCATGGGTGAGGGAAGACTGATTGTGAAGGGGAATGAGGGAACTTTAGGGAGATAGCACTAGTCTTTAAATGTGACTATGCACAACTAGAGAGTTCTCAAAGTGACTGAAGTGATGGAGATTCTAGAGATTAGAGGGGTAAAGCTGATGGTGATGGGGCTCTGGCAGCAGCAACAGCAGTAACATCAGCATCAGCATCAGTATCATCATCATCATCAGCAGCAGCAGCAGCAGCAACAGCAGGCAGTAGTCCTTCCTTGAATCACTCTGAACTGAGTCCTTTCCAGGCAGTTATTTCAGTCAATCTTCAAAATAAGGATGGGGGGGGTGGTGGTGACCGCTGCTGCTTCTGCTTGTCACGGATGAGGGAACAGATCCCCCCAGAGTTCAAGCAACAGGTTCCAGCATCCTTTACTGTTCAGCAGGTGTGGCGAGTCCCCAAGTCTCTGCTCTAATTTACAGTTTTATCCTGTACCCTGCACAGACTTGTTTCTGGTTGGGCTATACAGCAGCCCAACACCAAACTTCCTGTTAATGATTTTGCTAAGAAACCGCTATTATACAGGGTAACACAAGGCATTTCCATGCACGTCTATAATGTACTTTGTGCACACCCCACACCCACTCTTCTCGCTTTTCTTTCCCTCCCACCAGTCCCCTTTGCTCCCCAATTTCACTCCTACCCTTGGGTCATCAGTACACACATGATCTTATGTATCTATAAAGTCTAAAACTCACAAGGGAGAGAAAACGTGAGATAGCTGTCTTCCTGAAACTGACATGACGAAATGCATATTTTCCTACACATGACCTAACATCAGTCTTTCTCATGGTTGAGAAAAATTCACGATGCACAGAAACCACATTGTCTTTATTCACCCTCTGTTGCTGGGCTCCAAGGCTCAACACCAACATTCTCTACCATAGCCAACCCTTTGCAATATCTTTACCAGGACACTCAGAACGATTAGGATGTTTCTCTTCCCAGACTGAGACTCTTAGAATGTGGCCTCTCCTGACTAACAAGGAAAAGACATCTGAGGACTTCCTGTGAGTGCAAGCTGTTTTCTGGAAGTAGCTACTGAGACAGAATATGAGGAAAATTCTCCAAAGCCAGGGGAAGGACAGGAAAGAAAACAAGCATGGATAGAGGGGAAGGTCTGGTTTGGCTTGGTTGGGTCTTGATCAACCCAACAGGAAACTCTGGAGCATGTGTTGGCCAGCAGAGCAGCCAAGGCTGGGCCAAAATGAGAGAGCCTTTATATCCCTGCCTCACGCCATGAAGCAGGTGACCTTGAGCAAAGCAACTCTGGAGCCTAGACAACCCTGAGCTGCTGACAGCCTGAAGTCACCTGTCACTGCACCAACATGCTGGGCAGCCAGACCCTCCTTAAATTGAGGCTCTCCATTGAAGTTCCCCACAACAGAGTGCTGTCCTTTCTGATGCATCCCAAACCACCAAAATAGGACTAAATTCCCCCAGGTTTATCCAAGAAGATAAAAAATAAATCCTCTAATGTATCATGTTAATAGATATACTGATTTGAAAAAGTCAAGCCCACATCGTGCTGTTTGAAGACACTTGCTTTAATGAGTTGAAACGAAACCCATTCATCCAAACACCAGTGTTCCTTTTCCTTCTAGTGAACTTGGGATAACAAACTTGATTCTTCTATCTTTCATTCATTTCTTCATCTAAAGTGAATGATACACTCTCCTTATACATTGGACACTCTGATGACCAATCCAGATATGAAACCAAGCACAATATAGCAAGAGTAGATAAATGATCCTTTAAAAAAAAAAAAGGCTCCTGACCCTCTAAAGCATAGAATGCATGTACCACACGAGGACAAGAAGGTGATAGCGAACTGCATGCCGCCTGGCCTTGGAGCAGGCGGAGGACACAGCTTTGTGACATTTAAGAGCATCCAGAACAATGAACTGTCGAATAGAAAAGCATAGGAGGTCACTGGGCAGAAAAGGCAACATAAGCAAAATCGAGGTGAGCAGTTCAGATGTGGAGACTGCGTAGATGAGATCAGTAGACTCGGGGAGACAGTTGCCTCAGTGCCCTTTGAGATGGCATGTGAGTGTTGTGAAACATGAATTGGGGCAGATGGACCAAATGACCAAGGCAAGCCAGTGCCTGATTCAACAATGTGATTCGTGTAGCCTTCTGGATTTTTCTTTTTCCTTCGTTCCCTCCTAAAACAAAAATTTCTTTAGTCCTAACCTCAAGCCTTGTCCTACCATTTGTTGCAGGACCATAGATTTGTTTCCTTTAATATATTTTTAATTTATGTTTTAGAATTTTATCATATGTTCAATGTATTTTAATCATACTCACGTCCACTCCTTCCCCAACTCCTTCCGGTCCCCCTTACCCTGACTCCGACTCCCTCTCAATCTCATATCCTTTTCTAAACTGGAGACCAGTTAGTGAAGCCTGTATGCACATAGGTGTAGGGACCACCAACCGGAGCGTGGCAACCTTCCAGGGGCCACATCCCCAAAGAAAACAGATTTCTCCCCCCAGGAGTGGATTAGGACTTGTGACGTCCCACCCCCACCCCCACCCACGCTGGACTTTTGACTGGCTTCAAATCCATCCTGCTCATATTTTCTCATCACTTCCACCTGAGGCTTCCAGCTCTTCGTTGAGATGAGGATGGTTTTCAGCCCACACCAGCAACCACGAAGTGATGACCAGATGAGAAGCTGCTGTGAGGCCTCCAATAGAAGAGCCCTGATCTGTGGGACAAAGACAGACAGCCTTGGCCTCAGACACATCCTCTCCTGCTGACCCCGGGCCTTAGCATGCCCTCCCCTCCTGGCCCTCTGCCTTGGGCACATCCTCCCCTCCCGATTTATACTGAAAAGAAGTCACGGGCCTCCCAGTACTTTCTGCTCCTCTGCCTTCTTGTTTCCCCTTGCAGCTTCCTGGTCCCTTGATAGGGTGGCTTTTAGCAAGACTAGAAGCAAATATTTAATTCAACATGATCCCCTGGAAATCAAGAATAAATCTAACAGGTCCTCTTAACTCAATTAATTTCCAGAAAATGTGCCTCTGAAGAGCACAGCTGATTTACATATGGTAAGTCAAGCAGGAGTTAGCAAATATTTTCTGGATTTGTAAAATGGTTTTTTAAGATACCCTGATGAGTCACAGTGTTTAATCCCTTCTCCCATAAATAGGATAAAAGATCTTTGCAGTGTTTTCTCTTAAGTAAATAGATTTTAAAACTGTACCTATAGAGTGTCCCCTGTTCTTGTCAGCTGTCTGTGAATGATCACAGCAGCTGGAATGAAGGATAGCACATCACACCTCAGCTCACACTTCCTGTCTTTTGTTTTCCTGAATCATGGCCTCGATGTTGTTTAAATAGGGCTCTGTATGTTTAATTTCCTTCCTTTCTCCACAGAGACTCAACATGCTTTTTTCTTTTTTTTAATCACTTTATCTTCCACAGTGGGCCATAAGTGCCTTTGAGCTGAAATTGAGCTCATGTCTTTATTTATACAAGTAAATATATATTTGGACATTTTAATGCATGGTCATTTATTTCATCAGTCGACGACTTGGGCAGAAACGTATTTGTGTACACTTCACCCACATCGTGAGCTTTGCCTTTAAAGACTGCCTGCTGATAGGGATTGCTCATTGTGTGCACAGTGTGTGCAGATGGCCCACTGGAGAGCATGCATCTTCCAACGTATGTGGAGTGACTCTGTTCTTTTCATCTTGCAGATTTATTTCACTGTTAGTGATGCTCTCTTTATCTCAGATCCCTGTCCAAGAGCCAAAGACACATAGAGTCAGAAGGGACATTCAGATGCCATTTGGCCTGAGTAAGCCAAAGTTGGGAAGCTCCCAACAACTTTCAGTGACAAGACAGTGGCCTCTTCAAAGCCCAGAGAGAGCATTTCATTGTTTTTCATTTCTACTAGAAAATTCTGTCTTATACCAAACCAAAGATTTCTGTTGTCTAACTTCCACCTACTTGCCCTGCCTTTTGGACACACACAGGAGACACATAGGTTAGTCTTGGGAAGACAGTTCTGGTGTCTTCTCCAGGCGAAATCTCCAATTCCCTTCTGTCCTTCCTCACAGTCCTAATATCTGTATCTGTGCTGTATCAACCTTTCATTTAGCTTTGGAAAGGGCATATGGCCTGGATAGGGCACCAACATGGGGAGACCCCCAAACACCCCTTTTCTTCTGTCTCTAATGTGGACTTATTAGTGATTTGCCAGTTTTGGCAAACAGGTTGCACTCTTAATATAACTAACTTGACACACACACACACACACACACACACTCACTCACACAGTAAAGTTTAGCCCATTTAAATATTGAATCAAAATGTAGAACTTTGCATTTGAATTCTGCCTCACTTCTTTCTTCATATTGATAGGCCCAGGACTGGCTCTTTAAGGTATGATCAGCAATCATCTTAGCCCTCTCTCTTCAAGCTTGATTTTAGCTGCAAAGCTGAAAACTGTATTTTTCATGTCAACATTTAAGCCATGAATGAAAATGTGGAGTAGAATGAGGCTCCGTGGGGAATTTCTTGACATACCATTGATAACTCCTAGCCAGATTTATGTTGCTTGATTAATGGACAACATTCAGTTTCTACGTTAAATGTCCCCTCAAAAGCCTCTGTGTTAAGAACAACTTCCGAACTCATTTGCTGGTAGTATTTGGAGGTGGGCTCTATAGGAGGCAATTAGTGTTGGATGTGGCCATGAAGGCAGAACGAGTCCCTGGGGGATTTAAATGTATAGAAAAACTGAAGATCACACACCCTGCCCTCTTGCCCTTTGCAGTGCTGTGACCAAGCAAGACTGTCACCTGACACTATTGTGGGAGTCTCTCTGGAATCCGAACTCCGACACCCATGAGTAGAAGAGAGGAGATGTCACGCAGGGTGGGGGTGGGAGGAGATGAAGCCAGGATAATGCCTAGAGACTTGGATGCCAGGCTCAGTTTCTAGTCTCATTTTATACTCTAAAACCGCAAGGTGGGGCGGGCAAGCAAGCAAGATTTTACAGAAGTTTATGTGGCAGTCAGGAGGTTGTTAAGGGCAATGACCCATTGCTTGAACTATTTCTCCAGGTCATTCTGTTCCAGGTAGCAAGTGAAGTCATGCTTGGTAAATGGCAGTACAAACAGTGCTTTAAGTAAATCACTAATAAATCAATATCTAACAGTTGATCTTTTCTATCTTACCAATCTCCAGACCCATAGGATGAATAAACTTCTATTGTTTATCATTCACCCAGTCTCAGATATTCTGTTCGGTAATAAGAAATGGACCAACATAGGAGTTAATAGCCCTTTATCCGGCTGTCTATGGATGAGTGAAAATTTATTGCATGCCTTACTCAAATTATGCTATGTCAAAACAGAACTTTCTTGACCTGAAATTTAATAACTCAATCAAAGGTGAATTAGATGTATCACCTAAGTGTTCCAATAACAAAGTACACTCACATTTGTTATCACAATTAGTATGTTGCATTATAATGATTTGCGTCTTTGACCCAATTAGGCTGTGGGCTCTTTGATGATGGGAGCTAACTTGCTTACTCACAACTGTATGCTATAATGGACACTGGTGTGATCTAACAGTTAATAGGCACTCAACAGATGTGAATTTAATTCGTAAAGTTAGAGTGCACTGATTGAAGACAGGAGAACAAGAGTTTTAGAAGAACATGGAGCCTGAAGTACATATGTGTGAGTCATGAGTAGGGTTGATCTTTCTGGGTTCACCCACAATTCTCCTCTTCAAAGAAGAGGTCATCATTGATTGTATGCCACAGAATATATAGAGTCAACCTGCCACTCCTCACTTACCAAGAGGGCTTCATACCCTATTTTCTTCTTATCACCCTACCCTAGAGGATTATCTCAATACCTGCAAAACACTGATATACAAAGATTAGTACCATATCCCCCCTTAACCACACTGGGCAATGGTACTTACAGGGTTGAAATTTAGAAGGAAGAATTTGCATGACAACATGGATTTTAGAAGAGTCAAAGTAATGAGGAAATTAAAAGCAAGATAATGAAAGAGATTTTTTAGGGAGACTGTGTTGAACAAGAAAAAGGAAGCAATATGGCATATGAAATTTAAAAAAAAAACCAGAATGCTTGCAGTCAAACTGACTGGATATAGTAACTTCTATCACAAGGAAGAACTACATGGGCTTTATATGGAAAGAAGCTTCTGTCAAGATGGTAACCCACCACCCTCTGACTGGACTTAAGCTCCAGTCCATGAGATGAAATCCTTACCTGGCATCATTGTCAGGCCAAGAATCTATACCTAGACAGGCCATGGGCCCCAGGGGAGAACCTCCTCCTCCTCTGCTGCATGAGTATAGTATTAAGCAAACTCCTAATGACATCATTAAAGTACTGTATCAATGCATGTTTCCATCCTTCTCAGAGAAACTTCTATTTGCAGTAGACGGTGATCAGCACAGAGACGCACAGCTGGCACAGGTGCAGAGAACGAGAGACTGAGAACTGCCCAGTCTTACATGGGACATTTTAACCACATTCCCTCCTCCCAAGACTCAAGGATCACTGCAGAGGATGGGCAGAAAGACTCTAAGAGCCAAAGGTGATAGACGACCACAACCAAACAGATACCACAGAGCAGCTGCGAATATGAGCTCACAGCAATTGTGACAGCATGCCCACCCTCATGTGAGCTCAAGCCAGACCACATCTCAGCATGGAGTGGGCAGGGAGGGAGTCCTGAAGTCCCAGCCCTAGCTGAGGAGCTACTGTAATTGATGGATGCTGGGAAAGGGCAAGTCAGTTTTCTTTAAGAATGTTACCCCTAGTAAGCTGATCATCCTCCAGTAGACCACACATCCAAGAACAGATAATAGTAGCACAAGTTAGACTTGAGGGGTTAGAAAGGGTGGGGGATGACACAAAGGTGGTCAGGCAGGGAAGTAGGGTGGATCTGGGAGGAGTTAGGGTAAAGTGAATATGATCAAAACACATTGTATGGAATTGTCAAAGAACTAATAAAACAAAAAGATCGAGCAGGTGTCAAGGAGAGAGGCCATCCTGGGAGACCCTCTACAATCAGGCCCCTTGGCCGGCAGGACACTCAGCTAACCCTGCCATCCTTGAGAGTCTAAGCCAGTGAAAATCCTAGACCCACTGACCACACAGGGAACTCAAGCTGACTTGGCTCAGACCTGTGAATGCTAATGCATGTAAGTGATGGTTGTGGCCTATGGACCACTCAGAGGAGAGCCGTGGGCAGGACTTCTAGTAGAGCACCAGCCTGAGCTCTGAAGGGCTCACGGATGCAAGAGAAGACTGCCCACTAAGAAGCCTATGCCAAACAAACAAAAGCAGGTGAGAATACAAAAACCCAAATATGGTGATATTTTATTTGTACTGAAATGTGATTTTATTTGTATGTTAATAAATAAAGTTGCCTGGGGGCCAGAGCTAATAGCAAGCCATAGCAGAAGTCTGGCAGTGGTAGCACATGCCCTTAATCCCGATCACATGACAGGCAGATCTCTGTGTGTTCAAGGACACCACCAGCATGGAGACACACGCCTTTAATCGCAATACCAACCATAGAAGACCTGGAGGTCTGTATAGATGGGCAGTGACGAGGAGGTCATGTGGTTGGGTTTACAACCAATGAGAAGGCAGAACAATAAGTCAATAAAAAGGACAAACACACAGGAAGTAGCTCTCTTGCGGAGAGGTAGGACAGCAGCGGCAGTGAAGGGTAAGAAAGGGTTTCCTAGCTCTTAACTACTGCTCTGACCTCTTGGCTTTTAACTCTGTATTTGGCTCTGTGTTTCTTATTTAACAAGATGGTTACATCTACACCCAAACATAGAAGAGTGTGCCCACATACACCAACAAAGACAGACAGACCGACAGAAAAACCACCACCAAGAAAAACCAAGGCAGTACAAACCTTCCAAAAGTTCATAATTCTTAAACCCAAACCAAAGTTAATGAAGTGGTTGAAATGCCAGTCATTCAAAACATATTTTTAAAAAAATGATCAATGACTTCGAAGAGGATTCAGGCAAGCAGATGGATGGAGTAAAAAACTTCAGAATCTGTATAAGAAAATCTGTAGCATGAATGAGAAATTTGATAATATGGAAGAGGAATACAGGAAAAAAAGTCAAAGTTCTGAAAATAAAAACAGACAGAAATGCTGGAAATGACTGAATAAATCAAATATGATATACAGTGAAGAGCATCACCAATAAATTCAACCAAACCAAAGAAACAATATCAGTAATCAAGGACAATGTTAAGGAAATGATACATTCAGATGACAATAAAGAAAAAGACCTAGCCAAGCACCCTGGGTCATGATCAAGAGAACAAACCTCATAAGTAGCAGTTGAGACACAGTCTAAAAAATCATAGAAACATTCAATGAGATTATATCAGAAAAATCTCCAAATCTAAAGAAATATGGAAACATGAAAACAGAAGAGGCATCTAATTCCAATTAGACAATTTCACAGAGCTTCTCCAAAATATTTTGTAGCTGAAATGCCAATACCAAAGGAGCAAAAAACAGTATTAAATATTACAAGAAAAAATTCCAATTTGTATCCAAAGATAAACACATCAGAATAACATCAGATCTCTAAGCAGAAGCCCAAAAATCTCAGAAAGAAAATATGTAGTTCAAGCCCTGAAATTAATTATCCATTGGCAAAGATGATGTCTGTCTGACCAAGTACTCTTTTTAAGCAGATGGAGATAAAAAAAAAAAAAGTCTGAGACAAGTACAAACTGAACCAATTCCTGACCACCTAGTCAATATGATAGAAGATAATAAAGGAATCTCACATACTGAGGAAGAAGGCAGATGCTCAACACACACAAGAGTTCCAGAAAGAGTAAGTTTCATAAGAGGAGCAGAGGAGCGAATGAACACTAGCAAAGAATCAACTCAGGAAATTGGCAAAAACTCCAAGACAGATAAGGGAGAAAAAAAAGCAAATAGCATTGAATCAACCATGAAACCAAACAAAATTACAAAAATAAGTAAATACCTGTTTCTGTTATTTTGTTTGTTATTTATTTTTTGCTTGAAAATGTATATGCATATATATATATACATATATATGTATATATATATTTGAGGGTGTCACTGTGTAGCTCTGGTTGACCTAAAATTTGCTATGTCGACCATTCTGCCCTTGAACTCACAGAGATCTACCTGCCTCTGCCTCTTGAGTGCTGGGATTAAGGTGTGTGCCACCATGCTCAGCAAAATAAACAAATATCTCTTAGTAATACCCTTAAATGATAGCTGCTTCGACTCTCCAATGCAAGAAAAATTCTCAGAAGCAAGTTCAGAGATATGATGGACATCATACAATCAGTGATATCCCTAACAAGTGACCTAGTAATGAACCTCTCCCAAGGGTTTAAAACACAAGAGCAGAGCAGTTCAAACATGAAGCAGAAGGGGGAGGGTTGTTATCAAATTCATTCTATGAAGCCAGGATAGCCGTGGTGTCAAAACTGGCTAAGTGCACAACAAAAACAGAAAACACAGCCAATTGCCCCAATAGACACAAACCTGCAATTCTGGAAGAAAATGCTTGCAAACAAAACCCAACATACAACACATTTAAAAAGTTACTGTGACAAAGTTAGCTTCATCTTAGGGATGCAAAGGTGGTATAAAATAAAATAGAAAAATAGAGCCAAGAACAAAAATTACATCACCATCTCACAAGATGCAGCAAACAGCATTAACAGAGCTGGTGAGAAGGGTTAGTAGATACAAGCACTTGCTTGTGGCCTCATAAACTGAGTTCAATCCCCAAATTCTACAAGATTGCAGGAGAGAGAACTGATTCCTGGGAGTTGTCCTCTGACTTCCATGTGTGCACTGTAGAAGTTTCTACACACCTACACACACACACACACACACACACACACACACACACACACACACAAATTAAATGAAGAAAATAAAAACTGTCTTAAATAAAGTTCAGTATTCTTTTATGATAAGTCCTGAGAAACTAGGAATAGAAGGAACATATCACAACATAAGTGGGCTATATATGCTAAATGAGAAAAACCTAAAGCATTTCTTCTAAAATCAGTAATAAGACAAAGATATTCACACTCTCCTCTTTTATTCAATATTTGAAGTCACAGCCAAAGTAATAAGACAAGGAAAAAATAAGAACACAAATAGGAGAGGAAGAGGTGAAATAAGTTATCCCTATTTGCAAACAATATATTTCTGCACTTAAAATACCACCCTAAAGACTCCACCAGAAAGCTCTTAGATCTGAGCAACCCCATAAGCAAGACCCCAGAATACAAATCAACAGAAAAATGAGTATCGTTCATATGCACCAGAATTGTTTGTGCTAAGAATTCAGGAAAACAGTCCCATCAGAAATAGTCTAAAACAATAGCCTAGGACCAGTGTGACTGACAAGGGACGGGCCTCTACAAAGAAAACTTCAGAACCAAAGAAAGAAGCCAAAGAGGACTCGGGAAAAGGGGTCTCTCCTGTGTGCTGATTGGCAGCATATGGGGAAAATGGCTACATTACTAATGGTGATCTACAGAGTCAATGCAACTTTTATCAGAATTCTAACAGCACTATCAGAAATGGAAAAAAGACAATCATGAAATCCACATGGAAGCACAAAGCACCCTGAACATCCAAAGCAATCTTGAGCTAAAAGAGAAACATTGGGTAGCACATTATTTCAAATTACACTGCAGATCCAAGTAATAAAAACAGCATTGTACTGATTCTGAACCAAACACATCAATGGAATAGAATAGAGGATCCAGAAATAAACCCAGTCATTACAGCATCTGATTTTTGACCAAGGTGCCCCAAACATTATCCAGTGGACAGCCTTTTCAACAAATGGCACCAAGGAAACTGGATATCCAAAGTCAAAAGCCACAGCAAAACCTCTGTCTCTCACCCTACAAAAACAATTAAAGATGGATCAAAGGCCGCAATCTGTGACTTGACACTTTGAAAATGCTAGAGAGAAACACTTAGAGATGCAAAAATAAACCAGCACTCTCTGCAAATGATTCCAACAGCTTAGGAGATAGCAGCAAGAACTGAAAAGTGGGATTGCACAGGACAGGTAGGGATCTGGCGGAGGTTAATATGGTCAAACTCCATGATACATTCATATAAAAAATCTCAAAAACTGATATTTATTTTATACAATTAGTACAGTCTAACTAAAAAAAGTATCAGAAAAGCTAGAACGGGAGGAGTGAAGAGACAGCACACATGGATGGAGTCTCTCAGTGACTCACTGCAGAGAAGATGTGCAAAGCCTACAAGGAAAAGAGTTTCTTGGCTTGTTTTTGAGGCAAAGTTCCACATACACATGTTCTGAGCTGGGGAGATGGAAGCCATTTGGGAAGAAAAGATTCCAGCATCACAAAAAACAAGGGCCTAATTAGGTAAGAACAGAGTCCAAGAACAGCCAAGAGATGGAAGAGGGCTCAGAAGAAACCAAGAGAGGCACTCTACTGCTCAATGGTCTGTCCATCTCTGGGATGAAAAAGGCATTATGGTACTAACCCACGTGCTAATCTTTGTACAAGTGGACAAACGTCTGGCCTTTTATAACACGGAGAGTGAAGTATAGTATGATCGGATATCGGTAGTAAGGAGAGCAGGCTGATAAATTCTACTTTCTGTGGTATCAGAAATGGCTGACATCTTGTCAGAAGGAAGACCTGACGTTAAGTAAGGAACTTGAAGGAACGATCGACAGCAAACCCAGAGGGATCAACCCAGTGTACGGATAACTGGTGGGAATGAGACGGTGGATTATTCAAAACCAGCCTGCTCTAATGAGCATTTTCTATGAACCAGACCATGTTCTGAGTGCTGACGATGTCTCAGTGAATGAGTCAGACACCTTCCTCCCTTTCTGGAGTCCCCACTGCAGTGGGAAGACAGGCCACTGAGGAACCACAAGTCATTGCAGCAGCGTAAGTATTAAGAAGGATGGCGAGTTAGTGTGGTACTCAAGGACAAAAGGCAGGGGGCTAGGGATGTCATTCTTTATTTAGGGTAGTCAAAAAAATCTTTACTGAAAAAGTAACATTTGAATTCAATCCTGGAGCTGGTAGAAAGGCACATATTAACTCTGTAGGATCTATAGAGATTGTTTGCAACACACACTGAGAGAATGTTCCAGGCTACAGGAGAACAGATAAACCGGCACTACAGCAGGAAACTCAGTGCTGTGAAGCAGAGGGTTTGGAGAGCCAGAGAAGGGACCAAGTTCTCCATGTGAAGACTTGGATCTTACTTTTCAAGACACAGGGCGAGTTCTGGTTCACATCGAGAGATGATTCTCATTGTTGTCGGGGGAATGGGCTGGAACAGGGCAAGAATAGAAACAGGCAGGCAGTGAAGAACTGTGAAAGTTGTCCAAGTAAGAATTACGATGACAGAGTGAAGATGAAAAGAGGTGGATAAATTTGGGAACTTGTTTTGGAAGCAGAAAATAGGACTTGCTGGTGGATGGGATGCGCTGGTTCAGGAAGGGGACACCAAAGAATGATTCCAAGGCTTTATCTCCACTGACAAGGAAGTTTATGATGTCATTTACTGAGATACTCAGGAGTGGAGGGAAAAGAGAATTGGGGTTTGGAAATTAACTTGAGATGCATATTAGGCATCCAAGTAAAAATGTCAAGTAAGCATTTGGATATATGAATTGGGAACTGAGGAGAAAATATACATTTGCATATCATTTCCATAAACGATGACAGTTGAATGGCAGAACCAGTTGGAATTACTTCCAGGGTATTGATTGAGAAGAACTAAAGCATTCACTAGTCAGCAGAAAAGGAGCACTCAGAGGGGAAAGCAGGCAGGGTGACTGTGGGAAAGAAGCACACAGGTCATGGTATGGCCACAGAAGACTGAAGAAGTGTGTCCTGAAGGAGGAAGTAGATGGTGTGGGGATACTGCTCAAAGGCCACGTCCAGGCAGGTGGAAGCAATGCAGGAGGGATCTTAAGAAGAGACATCTGAGACCCTGATGATGTAGAATGATTCAGGGTATGTGGTGGTTTGAATAAAAATGAGCCCATAGCCTCATATATCTGAAAGCTTAGTCATCAGGGAGGGAAACTCTTTGATAAGATTAGAAGGATCAGGAGGTGTGACCTTGTTGGAGGAAGTGATCACTGGGAGTGGGCTTTGAAGTTTCCAAAGCCCATGCCAGGCCCAGTCTTTTTGCACCTCTGTCTACTTGGGTAGCTCTCAGCTACTACTCCAGTATCATGAGTGACTCCATGCTCCCATCCTGCCCCCACCGTGGTAATAATGGACTATCTCTCTGAAACTGTAAGTGAGCCCCAATTAAACGCTTTCTTTTATGAGCATTTCCTTGATCAGGGTGTCTCTTCACAGCAATAGATCAGTGACTAAGACAGGGTGATGCTACCATTCTGATATGGGACAGGGAGAGCTGATGCCTTCCCAAAGTTGAGTCTCCTCAGGAGAAGCTGGTGTGATGGGTGAGGAAAGAAAGCAGGCATCCATCGGGCTTCTCTGCCCACCCACTCATTAGCTGTGCAATTCTAAACACCAAGGAGCCTCTCCAGACTTTTCATCCTTGGTGAGATGAGAGCCTCCCAAGTTCTGTTTATTTATTTGCTCATTCAGCAAATAAGAATCAAATTGCTATGCTATGCCAGGTCCCGAGTTAGAGAAAGACCACAACCCTGCCTCTGAATCCCTGCCTCTGACTTACTGGACCTTTTATGTGTACCTGTAAGGATGTTCTTGGTGAGATAGGGGAGTAGGGCTCCTGATCCTGTTTCCTTCCCAGTGCAGTGCTGGGCACAGACTACATTTTATACTGGGGCCATGAGCACAGAAGTGTGCTATCAGCATTGCTTATTCTCTGGTTTACGTACCAATCTTGATTCTGCTCCTCCTCAGTCCTTGAGCAAGTTAACTAACTTTTCTGTGCCTTGCTTTCCTTGACTGTAACGTAGACCTGATGACAGCACCCGCATCATAATGCACTGGGAGAAATCAGATGTGTACCTGGCAGCTAGAGGGCCGCTATTCTGAACCTTGCACGTGGA
>CABHPH010157829.1:0-11083 GCA_902168325.1 Peromyscus nudipes
GAACAAAGTCTTTTATGTTACGTTTTATTCCCTTTCTTACGTCTGTCTCATTTTCTTTTCAGACTTTTTCATCAGTGATCTTTATTTAGTCCCTTTTTCTTTCCTCTTCCCCTTCCCAGCATTCTACTGCGCTCCTTTTCTTTTTATTTTCTTCCATCTAACTTTGCTTTCTTGTATTTTCCCTTTCTTTACCTCATTCATTTACTATTTTTGTATGTACTCAATAATTTTCAACTTCATAGCACACACTGCCTTATTTTACCATTTTCTGTTCTACAGCCATTAGTGATGTATCCGCGGGCTTTAGCCAATATCAAGTGTATTTCTGTGCCAGGTGTTGGCTTGCTGTTGTTGCTGCCACAGCGGTTTGTGATCTCCTCTCTGAGTGGTACTGGGAATTGACCCCTTAAAAGCTCAATAAGACCAGGGTGGTAGTGGCACACACTTGATCCCAGCACTTGAGAGGTAGAGAGAAGTGGATCTCTGAGTTTGAGGCCAGCTTGGTCTACAGAGTGAGTTCCAGGACAGCCATGGTTGTACAGAAAAATCCTGTCTTGGAAAACTAAAACACACAAACAAAAAAAAAATCTCAATAAGAAGATAGGCAAATGAAACTGGAGGAGCTATCAAAGCCAACAGATGTGTAAATCACAGCTCAGACCCACAAGAAACATGAAAAACAGAACATGATAACAGGACTCCCGCAAAGGATCATGATTCCTCGCTACTGAACTCAAGGCCATGAAATTAGGAAATGCCAGATGAAAAATCCAAATGTTTGCAGGTAAAGTGATCAGTGGCCTCAGAGAAGATTGAAACAAGCAGCTGGATGACGTGAGGAAAGCAGCTCAGGGTCACGAGACGAAAGCCAGCAGTATAGAGGAGAAAGTCAGAAAAACACGGCAAAGTCAGCAACAAGGAAGAGCGAGGAGAGCAAGAAGTTTTTTAATGAAATAGAAATGTTGAAATAAAAAACCTGATGAATCAAGTAAAATAACACAGTGGAAACCGTCAACAGACTACACCAAGAAGAAGAAAAACTATCAGGAATAGAAGGAAATGTCAAGGAAATCATCAGCTTAAAATTAAAAAAAAAAAAATAGCATGGCAACAACTTCCTGAAATCCTGAGATACAGTCAAGAGATAAACCTGAAAGTCCAAGATACAGTAGAAAGAGCTGAGATAAAAATCAAAGGTATAGAGACTCTAGTCAATGAAATTATAGCAATAAAATTAAAAGCTGTAAGAGAAAAATATCAACTCACAAATGCATCAGAATAAGATCAGATTTCAATACAAACCCTTAAAATGACTAGGAAAGCATAGGTTAGTCCGCTTCCATCATTGAAAGTAAATTAACTGTCAACCAAAATTGCTGTATACATCAAATTATCTCTTCACATTCATGGAGAGGAGCTGGTAACGTGGCTCAGTCTAACAACTGAATTTGATTTCACATGGTAGAAGAATAGTACCAATTCCTACAAGTTTTCCTCTGGCCTCCAGATCTATGCATGGCACATGCATACTCACACACACACATTAAATAAATGTAAAAAAAAATATTAAAATAAATTCATGGAGAAATAAGGACATTTCAAGACAAGCACAAATTAAAGCAATTCTTGACCACCACCCTACTCTGCAGAAATGCTCAAAGAAATCCTCAACATGAAGAATAAAGTCTCAACCAAGAGAGCTCAGAAAAGAATGTAACTTTCTCATACAGAATAGATGAATAAGGAAAACTCAGAAAAGATCTATCATGTCCAACACAGTAAACTAGAAAACTCTTAATATGACTGAAAATCAATAAGGAGAAAACCCACAGGAGCTCACAAATGTACTCTTGAATGAGCAGTGGGTCATTAAAGAAATGTGGGAGGAAAAAAATTTTAAATTCTGAGAATCAAATAAAAACAAAAGCACAACTTATCAGAATCTTGGAGATATAAAAAAGGCCAATCTAAGAGGAACATTCATAGCTACGACTTCTTATATCAAAAGACCTCACCTAAATCACATGAGGATGAACTTCAAGGTCTCAAGGGAAACAGAACAACCCAAACCCCAAAGTGGTAGATGGAAGGAAGTAATAAAAATCAGGGAAGAAACTCAATAAAACAAAGAGTTGGTTCTTTGGAAAAATAAATGAGATAGACAAATTCTTTTTTTTTTTTTTTTTTTTTTTTGGTTTTTCAAGACAAGGTTTCTCTGTGTAGCTTTGCTCCTTTCCTGGAACTCACTTGGTAGCCCAGGCTGGCCTCGAACTCACAAAGATCCACCTGCCTCTGCCTCCTGAGTGCTGGGATTAAAGGCGTGCGCCACCACCGCCCGGCGAGATAGACAAATTTTATCCAAATGAACCAAAAGGAAGAGAGGATACCAAAATTAATAAAATTAGAGCTAAAAGGGGGACATTACCACAGGTTTCAATGAGATCTAGAGGGTATTTAGGAAATGGTTTAGGAAAACCATATATAATTTGAAAAATCTAGAAGAAATGGGTAAGGTCTAGATGCATATGACCTACCTAAATTAAAGCAAGAATGTATAAGCAACTTAAACAGACCCCAAAGAAGCAACAAGTTTGAAAGCCTGGATCAGGCAAGATTCACGGCTGAATCTACCAGACCTTTAGAGAAGTGCTAACACCAGTGCTCCTCAAACTGTTCATGGAGTGAAAAAGGAAGGAACACTACCAGACTCATTCTATGAAGCCGGCATTACTCTGATATCAAACTTGAAGGGGACACATGCATGCACTTGCACGTGCGCGCGCGCACACACACATACACATACACACACACACACACACACACACACACACACACACACACAAACTATAAAGCTGGGCATGATCGATTACTCAAGAACCTGAGACAGGAGGATTGGCTGTGAATTTAAGGCTAGCCTGGACTACTTGGTGAATTCCAGGCTATCCTGGGCTATTGAATGAGACTTTTCCTCAACAAGGAAAAATATAGAGAGGGAGACCAATTTCCCTGATAAACATAGATGAAAAAATTATCAATTATCAACAAAACAAGCTATACCGTTCTTGATCACATGTATACTCAAAGGAATCTAAGTCAGCACACCACAGAGATACTTGCAGATTCATGCCTTTGCTACACTGTTCACAACAGCCAAAAGACAGAAGCGGCCTCCTTGCCCATCCACAGATGAACGGATAGAGACTAACACGGTGCCTAGACACAATGGTGTTTTATTCTGAAACAGAGAAGATCAGCTGTTGGCATCATGTTAAGTGAAATAAGCCAGTCTGAGACCGCTGTGCTATGTTTTCTCATGTGTGGAATCTGGGCTTAAAATGAATATGCATCCACACACACATTAAGGACACAAAAGTAGAAGTCTGTGAAAGTGATTTAAAAGGAAGGGAGGGGAGGTACAAGAAGGTAATAGGAGGAGGGGGGAAAGATGAAGATCACACATAGCTGAATAACTAAACATAAGTATACGTGATGTGAAAGCAGAAAGGAGGCTGTGGGGAGGAAACCAAGAGGAGCAGGAGCAGAGGGAGATGGGAGTGTGGCTGGGGGAGAATCTGATCAAAGTTTATTGGTATGTATACATGAGAATATTGTCCTATGATTTCCGTATGCTAAGTAGAAAAATCATTTTAAAACAGGAAAGGAAAGGAGCAGGTGGAGAAGCAGAGACAGGGAGGCAGCTTGCTGGGTGCCATGTCTGTGCCCTTGCAAACACAGCGGGTGAGGAGACTGGGCTCTGGATCGCAGGAGGCCACCAGAGGTGGGGAGCTGCGGACTGCGCTGGACTGCAGAGGGCTTGCACCAGCTAAAACGGAATCTGCAGCTATCCCCAGGGACTCATTACCCTGCCAGGAGCAGAGATGTAGCCACAGCCCTCTGGCCGCAGTCTTCTGACCTGGTAGACTTTGGGGGAAGCAGGCAGTGGTGGTACACTTTGTAGTACTGTGCTGTAGACGCAGCCCAGGGCTGGCAGCTGAGCCTCGGCCCTCAGGTCATCTGTCAGCCTCTGCAGGAAGGGCCAAGGAGAGGTGACTGGCGGGGAAATTGGGTTTATGAAACTGACCAGGTTAGGGGGTGTTCAGGTTGGTGGTGCCACTTCCCAGGTGCCTTTTTGCTGAGTAGATCCCAGGGTAGATGACTAGGACATGGACCGTGCCTTATTTTACCTTCTGCTGAGTCCCCAGATTCTCTATCTGTTGAGTGGCGCCGTAGGGCCAGACTCCTTTTTTTTTTTTTTTAAGGTCTAAGAAATCCCAGTGAATTCACAGCCTCAGTGAGCCAAAGCATTTGCTCCCAAGTCCAGATATTTCCAGTGGTTACAAACGAGAGAAGTGGCTGTTGTTTACATTTCTGGAAAGTTTTTGTTTTATGGCCCCTCCTTCTCCTTCCCTCCCCCTCATTCTTCCTTCTCATGGGGAAGATAGGAATGATGCTCCCCCAGAACCGATGTGTTCTTGATGTGTCCCAAGTCCCAGAGTGACATATGGGCAGAACCACAGCTCCTGAAAGCCGGCAACACCAGGAGAACTATAGGCAAGAATGGCCCCTCTGTGTAGGCTGCTTTTCTTAGGAAGACTTTTTTTTTTTTTAAACAAGCTCAAAACATCAGGTAGCCTCAATCTGTATGTAAATCTCGCTGGTGGGCAGCTTTTTTGTGAGAGAGGTTCTGCCCAGAGGATAGGAAGATGGCAGGTTTGGGCTCTTCGGATGTTGCTGTATTCTTGTCCATGTACACTGGATTAAAATCATAACGAATGAATGTCTGGCATGGTGACTTACTCATGTCTATAATCCCAAGTATTGGGAGGCTAGAGCAGGAGGATTGCCATGAGTTTAAGGCTAGTCTGGGCTACGTGGTAAGTTCAAGGCCAGCAAGAACTACATAACAAGACCTTGTCTCAGAAAATTATTTAACTAAATAAATTGAGTGAAAACCACAGCAGTATTTCTGGGCCTTCCACTATTCACTATATACCTATATGAAAAGTCTCAGGATACTGTCACAAGACTCCATGAGGTGATGGGTTGTCCCACAGACCAGGATCTGAAGCAAACGGTGTGAACAGTGTTGACTGGAGAGGTAGTTAGATTCCTATTTCCAAAGTTAGTTTTCCGTAGCTCATATCTTCAACCGCAGCTTCCCAGCTGTTGTTTGAATAAAGCAAAGATTCAGATTCCATCCAGATGATGGATGGAGAAACAAACTCCCAGAGGGCCCAGGTCACATGGTTCGGCAGTGCTGAATCTGGAAGCTGGGTCTACCTGGGTCCACCCAGCTGCCTCTTCCACAGAACCCTTAGCATATGTGGGACCCTGTCCAGAGCCCTGCATGCCTCTCACTCTGCCTGGTTCCATTTCTTATGGGAAACTTCTTTTTTTCACCTGTAGCGGCACCACCCAACCCCAACCGTGAGGTGGCTGGAGACACCATCATCTTCCGGGACACTCAGATCAGCAGCAGGGCCGTGTACCAGTGCAACACATCCAACGAACATGGCTACCTGCTGGCCAATGCCTTCGTCAGTGTGTTGGGTGAGCATACTCTCATATGGTCTCTGCCCACTGGCAGTGGGGGTCTTCTTGGGATATAGTGATGCCATGAGGTAGATTTTCTTCTCTGGAGCCTAGGCATGCCGGGCAGGCGTGGCGACCTGTGGAGCATGGAGGTGGGGTTTTTTGGGAGAATGGAGCACTTGCACTCCACCAAGCCAGATGACCACAGGGCTCATTCCATCAGAGAAGTTGGGTAGGAAGTGCTTCCGAGCGTGGTGGCTGTACTTCTTGAGCAAGGAGAGGGCAGTGGGAACTGGTAGATACAAGATGTCTCGGAGCTATGGATCAGCCAGGAAAGGCTCCAAAGTTATACAGAGAAACCCTGTCTCAGAAAACAAAACAAAACAACAACAACAAAAAGCTAGTTTGGATGTTAGGCAGATGGAGGGCAGGCAGATGGATAAACTCCCTCCTCACCTAAACCTTACAGCAAGGATGTCCCATCCTTTGTGACTTGACTGTGGTTTACAAATGTGTTGGGCAGCATTTGTAATGATCCTGGGACACCTGAACCCCGGTGGCTGCAGGTTGGACAGTTTCCCTTAGACGAGCCTTGTAAAAGAAAGGGGTGGATCTGGGTATCTAGGCGTCTGGAAAGCTGCTGTAAGGGGGGAAGCATATTGTGGTGACACCAGGGAGGAAGGGGAAGGGTTGTGCTCTGCACCCATCTTGGCGAATTGGCCCTCTGTGGTTTCAGATGTGCCCCCTCGGATGCTGTCTCCCCGGAACCAGCTCATCAGGGTGATCCTTTACAATCGGACACGGCTGGACTGTCCATTCTTCGGGTCTCCCATCCCAACACTCCGATGGTAAGTCCCAGGAGACCAGGTCTCCCCAGCGGGAGTCATTTGTCTTTCGGCTCCCGTCTACCCTATAGGGATCTTTAAACCATCAAAGCTGGCCATCTGGGTGAAACCCCCATATTGTTCAGAGAGGAGCTAAGTCTCTCCAGAGCCAGCTAGGGGCTACAGGCAGAGCCCGCAAAACCAGGACGCCATGTGTCTGCCTCAAGCCTCCCAACCCGCCCCCCCACCATGGACTCTGCTGCTTCCTAGCTCCCTGGGGCCAGTCCTTTCTCAGTATGCTGTGTTCGCTGCTCTATTGTGAGGTTTAAGAATGGGCAAGGAAGCAACCTGGACGGTGGTAACTACCACGTCTACGAGAACGGCAGTCTGGAAATCAAGATGATCCGCAAAGAGGACCAAGGCATCTACACCTGTGTGGCCACCAACATCCTGGGCAAAGCTGAAAATCAAGTCCGCCTAGAGGTCAAAGGTAAGCAGGGGGGTCACAGGTGAGAGTTCAGGTAGGACAGGAAAGCTGTGCTCACAGGTATCCATAGGTGTAGGTGCAGTAGGAAATGCCCCTGCCTGAGGTCTGGTGAGCACCACATGTCCTGTCAGTGACTCCAGCTGACTGAAGTGTGGGAACACCGAAGCTGCTTCTCAACCTCATCTGGAAGCTCACCTATCCCCTCACCACCACTCACATCACGGATTTCTGAGCCAGAGAACTATTTGGGGATTTTGATTACCGCCCCGGCCCCCCCCCCCCCCCCCCCCCCCCCCCCTAGAAACCCCCCACCATTCTTACAGCCTGCTGTACTCTGTGTTTGATACCTCAGGGTTAGGCATGTCACACTGCTTGGCCATCTCAGGGCTGGTGGGCAGAGAAGGGGTCCGTGCCAGCTTTCCAATTGTCTTCACAGACCCCACCAGGATCTTCAGGATGCCTGAGGACCAGGTGGTCAAGAGGGGCACCACGGTGCAGCTGGAGTGTCGCGTGAAGCATGACCCCTCCCTGAAGCTCACGGTCTCCTGGCTGAAGGACGATGAGCCACTGTACATTGGAAACAGGTTTCTGCTCTCTGTCTCGACTCCTGGCACACGTTTAGGAGGACGTCCGCTCTTGCTTGCTCTGTCACGCATGCCGCTAGGGAGCTACCAGGAGGGGTGATGGCCTTGGCGACCCTTTCCTCAGGGGCAATCCCAGGAACCACTCTTCCTCTCTCTTATCTACCTGTTGCACTCTTCTTCACCTCTTCTCTCCCACCTTCTCGTCTCCTCACCCCTTCTCTTACTTTTCTTCCTCCCTTCTTTTATATCTCATTTTCTTTTTCTCCCTGCCCTACGTCTCTCCTCTGCATTCCATGCTCCGGTCCTCAGCTCTGCATGTAGTGCCCCTTCTCGCCAGTAGAGGGCAGGTCTGGCCCTAGCTACCACATCCAGTGCAATGCCTGATGGGTCTCAGCTCCTAGATCTTCTGGGTGCTTTGACGGTACCCTGTCTGCACCTCCCACACCAGTTCGGACTTTATTTGTGTACGGGTAGGGCTCGGGTGCTGATAGTATTGAAAGGTCCCCTGGGTGTTTTTTAAGATGCAGTCAGGATTGAGAACCACTGATCCCTACCTCCCTTCCTGGGGCTCTCTGCTGTCTCCCTTGTAGACAGTAAGGCATCATCCATTCCCAGTCTCACCCAGCTTCGTGCAGGGCTGCACCCCGCCTGTGTGCATGAACGCCCATCACCCACTGGTACTGACAGTTTGACTAAAATCTCGTATTGCTCTGGGATGCCCCTCCCTCTGGTGGAAACAGGTCAGAGCAGCCCAGGGACAGAGCACCAGAACTGGTACATAGGACAGAACACATGTAGGGGAAGAGAAGCTACACCAGCCTCTCTTGGGTGTGTCAAGGTGATGGTACCTTAATCTGGGAAGTGTGTGCAGCACAAGAAAGGCTCACCGATGGGGACAGTGTGGATGCTGAGGAGCATCCCATCCACTCTCTCTTCTCCTACATCAGAGTGTCCAGATGGCACCCACACCCCTCAAGGGAGCCGTGGCTCTCACCTGGCCCTGCCACCCCCTTTATCTTCCTTTTCACCGTCCCCTTGTGGGAAGAAAGTATCAGCTATGCGCAGTGTGGGAGCCAGCCTCCTGCCAGCCTCCTGCCAACCTCCGCCTGGCGCCTTGCAGGATGAAGAAGGAGGAGGACTCCCTGACCATCTTCGGTGTGGCAGAGCGGGACCAAGGCAGTTACACGTGCATGGCCAGCACCGAGCTGGACCAAGACCTGGCCAAGGCTTACCTCACTGTTCTAGGTAATGGCCACCACCCACATCCGCACGGACAACCCTTCTCCCTGCTTCCCAGCAGCCGGAGTAGCTGTGAGCGCTGGCCAGTCCCCAGGGGATGCCTAGTGAGCAGCAGTCAGGTGCAATGACCTCTTCAGGTCTCTGGATTAGGAGGCTGCCGCCCTCAAGCCAGCCGAGGAGGACGATTTGGAGTTGTCTCCTGAGTGAGGTCCTTGACCTAAAAGCTGAAAGGTGTGGAATGGCAGAAAGTGGGGTGACTTCCTCTTCTGCTCTCCTACAGCTACCTCCACACCACCAAGTTGACTAAAGCTACCACACAGCAATGCTAGACCAAGGGGTGTGTGTGTGTGTATGTGTGTGTGTGTGTGTGTGTGTGTATGTATATGTGGTGTGTGTGTGTGCGCGCGCTTCCAACACTTCTCTAGCTTTCTCCTCCCATGCTGCTCCTGGGTTTTAGTGGCATTTCACACTGTGCCACACACTGAACAAAATGACCCCATCCCTTCCTGTCCGTGTGTCCAGGCTGGACTGCAAATACCAAACCATCGAAAACAGAAGGGAGGTGGCTACCCCTTTGCAGTGAAGCAGGTCCTCTGCTGTCACCTCTGTCCTGTTCCCTCTCTGACCTCCTGCAGTGGAGGTCACACTTGCTGGCCATGATGGGCCCAGATATGTTAATATATCTGGACAGGAAGAAGCCAGAAACTCCACTCTAGGCCATGGAAGAAACACAAGGCGTCATCTGGGGGGGGGGGGGTGACGACTGTCCTTGGAAGGGAGAGTGCAGCCTTGCTTGGGGCCCCCACAGCACACGGACAGCTGCAAAAGCCTCATCTATCCGTTCCCATCCTAGAACTCTTTAACCCTGCTAACCTGCTAACCTGGATAACCCATCTTACTGTTGCAGCTGACCAGGCCACTCCAACTAACCGTTTGGCTGCCCTACCCAAAGGTAATTGGTACTAATCGGGGGCTGTGGTGCCCAGGGGTGGAAAGAGGAATCATGAGAAGACTGCACATTATAAGCTGGTGGACAATGCTCCACCTGCCCCACATGTGACCCCAACCCTCAGGAACCCACAGCCTCCTGCCTCGCTGGACCATATCACAACCCTGCCCTGGGCTCCTTCTGCAGGCTGGACTCAGAAGTCTGGACCACCATTTATCTCCTTTCCTTCCACGCCACTTAGCCCTCCCTTGAGGTTCCTGCTGTCTGCCCCTGGCTACACCTCAGAAGTGCCTAATGGCCAGTCAGGAAGGCTGCTTCCTCAGATTATCCCCTACAGGCTCATCAGTTTATAGACTGCCACACATCTACTGCTATGCACCTGTGTATACTCCCTCCCCCAACACACACACACACACACACACACACACACACACACACACACGAACTTAAATGACCCACTGTCTAGGTCCTCCCAGTACCAGCCAGAACATAATAGCTGGTTCGGGGAGGTAAAATATGGGGGAAATTTGTCTACCTACATTCTATGGCTGGATGACTCTCCCAAAGCCAGGACATGTTGCTACTCATTAGAAACCCCTTCCCCCCACCCCCCACCCCCGCCCGCCCAAGGATTTGTCTCCCTTACTCCTATGTGGATGCCTCTGGCCCCCTCCGTTTTTCTCCCTCACTTAACCCAAACTAAGTCTCCTCCTGCTGGGCCTGGTCTTCCTTTGTACCCTCCCCACGTCCCTCGTCTGTCTGCCCTGCTCAGCACTGCAGAGCTCACCTGGGCTCTGGTCCAGAGAAACAAGGAGTAATTATGAGAAATGAGATGACCCTGTACTTCCCCAAAGTCTCTCATGGAAGCAGCAGCCTTTCCCCGAAGTATGGGTTCTAAAAGATCCGAAGACACATTCCTGCTCCCCCTGCCCTGCCTGATCCTCCTTGTTAAAGTCTCTGACATTCTTGGTTCTTCCTGGAGGGAAGGGGGTGGTCCCTGCACTGACCCTCCAGGGTAGACTGGGTTTGATCTGCTGGCAGTAGAGACCTGAGCCCCTCAGGGACCTGTCCAGGACTAGTACTACCTACCCCAGGGAGAGGGACTGGCTGTCACTTAGGAGCTCAGAGTGACATCTCTTTCCTCTGCTGTCAGGACGGCCAGATCGACCCAGGGACCTGGAGCTCACTGACCTAGCTGAGAGGAGTGTGCGGCTGACCTGGATCCCAGGGGATGATAACAACAGCCCCATCACAGGTCAGCCCAGGGCCCTGTGCTCCAAAGCCAGAAAGAGCTGGTAACATAACAGCCTTGGACTAGGGCCCCCCAGTGTCTGCTCCCACCCCTGCCTCATGGCCCATGCATGGAGGCCTTGATTCCTCCCTGGATCTTGGGAAGTCATCTTCATGTCTGTCCTGGGGAGATGGTAAAGATAAATGGAACGCCGGGCGTTGGTGGCGCACGCCTTTA
>CABHPH010157829.1:11183-32562 GCA_902168325.1 Peromyscus nudipes
GTGCTTCTAAAGCAGGACTTTGTGACTCCCAAAACAGCTCTGTCCTCCTTGTCCACTCAGACTACGTCATCCAGTTTGAAGAGGACCAGTTCCAGCCAGGGGTCTGGCATGACCACTCCAAGTTCCCAGGCAGCGTCAACTCAGCCGTCCTCCATCTGTCCCCATATGTCAACTACCAATTCCGAGTCATTGCTGTCAACGAGGTTGGGAGCAGCCACCCCAGCCTTCCTTCTGAGCGCTACAGAACCAGCGGAGCACGTGAGTACTTGAGCTCTGGGTGCCCTGAGTTTGCACTGTCTCTCTCCCAGCTCCCAGCCATGGGAACTTAGGCAAGTTACTTGGCTGTCCAAGGCCTGGCTTCCTCATCTTAGAGTAACACATGCTGTTGCTGGATCCTAACAGCTCCCTCGGGGAAGTGGGTGAGAAGGCATGGGTGTCAACAACACAGACACCCAGAGTCAGTTGAAGGCAAAAAAATAAACTCGTTTATTTAATAACAGGGAAGGCCTTATATACCCTCCTCTCAGCACCCAGGCTGGGTCCCAGATCGGGTGACATTGCGTGGTTGTCCCTCATTGGCTGGGCATGATCAGGAGCTCTGACAGCGCTTGTTGCTAGGCCCTCAGGCAGACTCCAGGTTGGCTCATAAGGAAGTACATTATGTGCATGTCTTGGCAACTGGTTTGAGCCAGTTTCCTCGACCCTATGGGCCTGTCCTACTACAACATACCTCTCAGGGATCCTACTTAAAACAGCTGGAGAGATAGCTTAGGGAGTAGAGGCACCAGCTGCCAAGTCTGATGACCTGAGTTTGATCCCTGGTACCCAAATGATGGGAAGAGATGACTGACTCCCAAAAGTTGTCCTCTGGCCTTCACACATGTACTATGGCACATGTGAACCCACACATACACATGATAGATAGATAGATAGATAGATAGATAGATAGATAGATAGATGTAATGTTAAACAGAGATTTTAAGAAAAAAAATGTGTCTTGGGGACCAGGAAGATAGTTTAGCTAGTGAAATGCTTGCTGTGAACCACGAGGACCTAAATTCAATCCCCAATGGCCATGTAAAATCTGGGCACAGTGGCTCACGTGTGTAATCCCAGCACTAGGGAGGATCTCTGGGACTCCCTGGTTAGCCACTGGAGCTGAATCACCGAGGTCCAGGTGCAGCAAGAGACTCTGTCTTAAAAACTAAGATGGAGAGTGAGTGGGGATGACACCCAATATTGACCTCTGACCGCCACACATGTGCACACACAGAAGAAGCACATGGAAGACAAAAGAAAATACATGCCGGGCACTTACTGTGGTGCCTGTCACGTAATAAGCGCATAATAAATCTTAACTGTCACTTTTATGACTGTTAATGATTCTTTATTATCTGCTTGGAGGGGCAGAGCTGTGACAGAGGCATACATAAAAAGCAGATAAGCTGGTGTTATGTCGGATTTCTCTTCCTAACACACTAGGATAAGATGGAGGTTTATGAGATCACACCAGCTCATGGAGGTAGAAATGCTTGCCCCGAAACATTAAATACCAGGATAAACCAGCGTGCCGCTGAACATGCTAGTGGATGATCTGTGCAGGGAACATGGCGTTAGCTGCAGTGTGGAAAGCTTTGTGATGAGTGCCGTCTGGTAAAGGATTAAACTGAAAGGAAATTAGGTCCACGCTAAATCTTAGCTAGGAAGATGTATCATGCATGGGACAAAAAGAGGGCTGGAAGCTGGGAAGAGCCAGAATACAGAAGGGGCAGTCAGGTGGGAGGCAAACAGGATATCCTGGTCAGGCTCAGGCTTGACTGAAGCTTCATCTGTTTGGGTTCCAGCCCCTGA
Source organism: Peromyscus nudipes (assembly GCA_902168325.1). NCBI lineage: Eukaryota > Metazoa > Chordata > Mammalia > Rodentia > Cricetidae > Peromyscus > Peromyscus nudipes. The sequence goes on from CABHPH010157829.1 coordinate 13,035, forward strand.
GTCCAATCCCGGCGATGTGAAGGGAGAAGGAACAAGAAAGAACAATATGGAGATCACATGGACGGTAGGAGTACCTCCCCACCCCGCACTCACCTAGCAGCAGGTGCCCAGGAGCCGCCATTCCTTACTCCCTGGGACTGTAGTATGCTCCAGACTATCTAACTGATTGGGACCACTGTCCTCTGAGAACCAAGCTAGTCCGGAAGCTGAGCATTCAGAAACCAAACAGGACAAGGTCTTAGGAGCAGGAGTTCAGAACAGAGATGGGAGCAGAGGTCACCTAATTCCACAGACTGCCAGTCTAGCCAAATTCATCAAGAAAGCCACCAAAATAAACGGTCTGATGTTGAAGGAGGGACTCAGGCTTTAGGAAGGCATGACTTGCAAAACACCAACACTGAGCTGGCTCTGGGCAGTGGGTTGTGGGAGGCCCTGGAGCCATCATGAAGTCCAGGTCCTTTCTATAGCCTGAGCCTGAGATGACTGGAGAGGTTTCCCTCAGGCTAGGGCTCTCAACTTCACCCTAGCTCCCTGACTACACTTTCTAAACTAAAACTGGGGTGTATGTTTAGAAACTGACTTTTTCTAAACCGGTCCTAAAAGCTGAAAATGTCGTCACTCACTGCCACGAGTAACAGAGACCTGGTGCTTCTCAGAGTCACGGGCAGCCCTATCACTCTGAAGCCTGGCCCTCCAACATCCTTGACCAACAGCTTTGGGCTGAACTCGAGCTCTGGACAGCTGGTCTATGGCTCCGTGTGGCCAGCTCTAGGGGCCAGGTTCCTGAGCCAGGTCCATAGGATGAATGGGTGGCAGTCATCTTTAGTGAGCTCTGATGTATGGAGAAGGACAAGACAGACATGTGGATTTGGTGGAACTGCAGTCAGCACTGGAATTTTGAGCTCATCAGCAGGAGAATAGTTTGGTTAGATAGGAGTCCTCTCTCTGACTCTGGAGATCACGACTGTCGGTCTTTGCCTCCCAGCTCCTTCTGTCATAGGAAGACGTTCGCCCCAAGTAAAGCTTTTGTTCCCTGTGCACCTGCGGTGTGGGTGGTGCTTGCAGTCAAAGTGATTAAGTCTCTGGTGAACCTATTGTCATAGAAAATCTGGATCCTACAGAGTTCCTGGGATTTTAGGCTTTTTGAGGACTCAACAGAGGCAGGGTACCATCCCCTGTACTGGAAAGGAGCTGGCTGATAGCAGGCAGAGCCTGGGTGGAGTGTCTGGACAGATGGAGAGGGCAAGCTGTGGGTGGCTTTACCTACAACACCCTGCCCGCCCCTCCCCCCATCTGCCTGTCTGTCTGTCTCTCCCTGCACAGCCCATGAATGCTACCTCTGCCTTTGGCCCCAACCTGCGCTACATCGTCAAGTGGCGGCGGAGAGAGACTCGAGAAACTTGGAACAATGTCACAGTGTGGGGCTCTCGCTATGTGGTGGGGCAGACCCCTGTCTACGTACCCTATGAGATCCGAGTCCAGGCTGAAAATGACTTTGGGAAGGGTCCCGAGCCTGAGACCATCATTGGGTACTCAGGAGAAGATTGTGAGTATTGGCCCCCTTCCCTTCCCCAACAGGACCCTCACTGACAACTGCACATGGCCACTCTTACGGGCTGAGGAACTTAGGATATGTCATGGAAGGGCAACCAGTTCTCAGGAGATAGGGCTGCCCTACTGTGGCCTAGGCCATGCAGCACCTGGTAGCATCAGGAGAATTGCCTTTTGAACACATCCCCACTTAGCCCAGTACTGAAACTTTACAGCTGTAAAAACCAAGAGTCTAGAGATAGCCCTTTCCAGGATTCTCCAACAGCAAATGGTCACACTTGAAAACAGAACCCAGGTCCCCAGATCCCCAGACAAGTTGCTTTACTGCCAAGCCTTGCTGGCACCAAGAAAAACATCAGGACTGCTGTTCGAAAGAGCTATTTAGATGCTCCAAGGAAGCTGAGCATAGGCTAGACTCCCATCGCAGAGGAGCCATAGACAGTGAAGTCTACAGAGCACCAACCAGAGTGTCCCTGACCCACCATCTTCTAGCATCCCAGAAATGCTCCCAGCCCTTGGAATTGAACATGAAATTTGATTTTTCTTAGGAAGTTGACTCTGGGCAAACCAACATTCTAGACCTATATGTGAAAGTGTTTGCATGGCCTCTGTGCCTAGTGCGTCGACATCAGTCCCACAGCTCCTGAGCAAAGCAGAGTCAACCAGAGTCAACCAGACTCAACAGTTGGGTCTGTGTCTGATCCAAGAAGAGATGGCGGGATTGAGGGGGTTAGCAGAAGGAAGGGGTGAGGTCAGATCTTAGTAGGAGTGGACATAGGAGGCAGGACTGGACTCCAAAGAAGGTCTGTGGCCCCAGGATGCTGAGGAGGGATGTAGTGAGGGCCAAGTCCTAGAAACAGTCATGGATTGGACCCACTGGAAATGAGCAAAGGGGCCGATCCCAGTCCCACCTCTACGGTGGAAGATACTTCCCTACAGGAGTCTAGTGGGGGCCCCAGTCAGTGAGTGTGATGTCAGGCTTCCCGGATGACCCCAGAGTTTCCACTGCAGCTGTCCACCCTGGGGCCTGTGCATCACTGTGGCAGCTTTGTTCTGGCTGCAGAGCGGGAGTCACAGAGCCACGTTTCTTTTCTGAACGACATTGGGGCATCTCCTGTCTGCAGATAGTGTTTCTTTTGGTATACTCAGAACTGATGGTTGAAAATATCTGAAGAGTGTCAGAGGAAAATACTAAGGTCTCTGAGCCTCCTGAGGGCAGCTGGAACCTGTGATTTCCCTTTGAGCCTCAGAGGGGCCGGGGACATGTGAGTCACCACCGCTTGTGAGCATCACCCTAGGAGCTGTGGCTGTGGGCAGAGGAGTGTAGCACTGTCGACCTGCAGCCCAGCAGAGGAAGCCAGGGGAATCAATGTCCACTCTCCCTCTACTCTTACCCTGGCACCTCATGTTGGCACCTCCTATTGGCCAAAGTCCTCAAGAAGCCTGAGGAAAAGGTACTTGGCTGGTAAGAGAGCAGATCTCAGGCTCCGGAGCAGTGAGGACAGATAGAGAGTGGATAGGAAGGTCGGTGATCCCAGCACTCGAGTGACACAATTTTTCTGGTCACCTGGATTGTCACCCTTTAGTCCTGAGACTTCACTGTGGTCCGGAGTGCCCAGTATGCAGTAGAGTGGAGGTATAGGCTGTCAGAATACATCCGAGGGGACCCTGGAATCCAAGCGCCTACCTTGCCTGTATAACCAGCTCTCTGTCCCTACATGTTGCAGATCCCAGAGCTGCACCCACGGAAGTTAAAATCCGAGTCATGAACAGCACAGCCATCAGCCTTCAGTGGAACCGAGTCTACTCTGACACGGTCCAAGGCCAGCTCAGGGAGTATCGAGTGAGGAGGTCCAGCCCCCAGCCCCACCTAACCACCCGCTCGCTCGCTAACCAGGGCAAGGGGCAGCAGCCACGGTGTGTAGGGGATCTGGAAGGGACCCCAGGATCTAAAGTTGATTCAAGATGATTTCTAGAATTCAAAGTTACCCAGTGGGGAACATATACGTGCATACATATATTCGTGTATATTATACATATGTTCACGCTTCACTTAGCAACAGGGACATGTTCTGAGAAATGCACCATTCGGCAATTTTGTCATTGTGCCAGCATTGTGGTGCGTCCTGAGACAAACCTAGTTGACACAAGCCAGTTCCTCAGCATGACCACTTACTGCAGTCAGCACACACAGCAAGCTTCAGATGTGTGAGGCTGTTACCAGCGTAACACTGAAAACTGTTTTATAGTAAGCTGCGTTTTCTAAATAGGATCAGAAGTATAAAGCAGGAGCTAGGGCCGTAGCTCAGTGGTAGAATGCTCGCCTAACACTCATGAACCTGCCTGGGTTCAATCCCCAGCACTACAAGGCAGAATGCGAGCATAGGATAGGATTATAAATGTATAAACCCAGTGATGGTCATTACCAAGCGGTCCAGTTGTATTGCTGTGATTTTTGTGATTGGCAGCCCAGTAGACCTGTTTGCACAGCAACATCATACATATAGTATAATACGACATCATGATGACTACAACACCATCACTAGGTGGAAGAATCTGATGGGGCCACTGTCCTATCATACACGGTCCCTTGCTGGCAGAGCATCACACAGCTCACGACTATATGAACACACATGGTATATTGAAGGTCCAGCTCAGCTAGGACTCCTTAGGAGGGTGCTGGGTTTGGGCTAGTCCTGCAGAGCGCATGTGTTTGGTATACATGCATGAACGGACATGTGTATCTTCGTATGCATCACTGAAGCACCTCACAGCTACACCCTTTCCCTCAGAGGGCCCTGCCGAGCTGTTTGCTTCCCCGACCTGGTTCCAGAAAGCCATTCTAACTGGCAAAGCCACTCTGTTACCCTGCCTCCCAGTTGCCGCAGCCAACTCTGCTGCCCAACACAGATTCTGAAGGCCCTGGCCTCTTGTGGTTTCAGCCTGGGAGCGCTTTCTGCCAAGTCACGTGTCCTCAGAGGGCTGGGCTGAGGTTGGGGGAGAAATGGTAGGATTTTCCCTCAGGAGGGTAGCTACATTGCAGCTGGCTGGCTGTGAGGAGGATACAGCCATGGGTTACCCCTGGGTCTGTGACTTCTGAGGTCATCAAGAGTTGGCTGATGGACAGCTGGGGACAGACAGAAGGGTCAGTCCCTTCTTGGAAAATGAACTTGGCGGTGAACTAAAGAAAGGAAGGCCAGGTGCCCCTGTTCTAGCTCCTCCCCAACAGTTAACTTTTAACCCTTAACCTGCTGGCCTGGAGAGTTTTCTTACTGAAGTACTTATCCGGCTCCATAAATCTGAACTTCCTCACTACTTCGCTGGTGACCCTGATGTGACAAGTTGTCCTGTGGCTTCTTACCCACTGCTAATAAGACCTTCATTATACCCTTCACCTCTACCACCCTCCAAGGCCACCCTTCCCATCCAAGCTCCGCTACTGCACAGTCCTGCACCCCAACTTACTTGGACGCGTGTCTGCCATCTCTAAAGATCTTCAACAGTACATAAAGAAATCACTTGGCTTCAGAGAATTAAACCAACCATTGCTCATACTCCGACTGTGTGGGACATCCTGCTCCTTGCGTGCCCACCTGCGGCTTCCCTAAACTGTACTAATCCAACTGAAAGCGAGGTGGTCTTGGAGCATCAGGCACAGCTTTCTGCGCCAGGACCCCTGATTTGCATTTGTGGTTCTGGCATGGACTCTCCCTGTGCGACGCTTTACCCAGCTTGGACATATTCTCCAAAGAAGTGGTACGGCTCCAAACATGAGTGAAACCACAGCCCTGTTTCCTGTTCAGCATCACTCTATGTATGAGTGGCTAATGAGTGAGGACCATAAGGCTGTCCCCCCAGTCTGTGTGGGGTGGATGAGGTCATTTGAGACTGGGAGACCATAGTAAGCAAAGGGAGGAGCAGTCACTACCACCACTAACCACTAACCTGGCCTTGCTGCCTGGTCCCTCACCAGCCTGCCTCTGTCTCAAAGGCTTACTACTGGAGGGAAAGCAGTTTGCTGAAGAACCTGTGGGTGTCTCAGAAGAGACAGCAGGCCAGCTTCCCTGGTGACCGCCCCCGGGGTGTGGTGGCTCGCCTGTTCCCCTACAGTAACTACAAGCTGGAGATGGTTGTGGTCAATGGGAGAGGCGATGGGCCTCGCAGCGAAACCAAGGAATTCACCACCCCGGAAGGAGGTAGGTCTGACCTGCAGCTCTTCAAGGTGGGGTAGGATGAGGTAGTGTCACAGGTGAGCCTGGAGCAGCTCCTGCATGGCTTGGCATGGACAGCCTGGGTGACCTCAGCTAGCTGATGACCGTCACCGAGGTGGACCGTCCTTATGGAAACGTGTGTCTCAAGAGATCTGTGTGGTGTGCCAATGCATTCCAGACACAGGCTATTCAGACTGACCCCAGCATCTCCTCTGAGGTGAAGGCCACACACAGCATCTGGCCACTTCGATGTCCTGCTTACCAGCACCGAAGACCTGCACAAGCCTCCCCTTGGCATCAAGAAACACAGGAAGTTGTGTGTACAGAGTGTCACCCCACCCTCCTCCTGGCCTATGATTTGGTCTGACTCTGTGGTCCAGACATCTACCAAGTTCTGTTCTCGCCTTGGTTTCCCCATAGGCTCTTTGATCCACGTGGCATAAGCTTAGTCTTCTGTTTCGCCTCCCTCCCTGCTTAACTGTTTCCCGTTTCTTCTTCTCTTCCTCCTCTCTCTTCTCCTTTGTCCTTCCCTCTCGTTTTCTTTACCCCTGTCTCTCCTCCCTCAGTTTGGTTCCCATCATCAACCTATCCCCATCACTCCCACCCCTCTCCAGGCGCTCTGCCCTGAGTCTCTCTCTCTCCTCCCCATAGAGCCCTAGAGCCCGTATCCCCAGCTCAAAAGCTGGGGTGAGAGCCCTTGGCTGAGGACTGGGAACTGCACCCTCGCCACAAGACGGTTATGATGGGTTTCCTGGCCGGGAGTGGCTCTGATTTGAACGTGTATTTGCAGGGTTGAAGCAGCCTAATGTGTGCCAAGTCCAGGGTAGTTGCCAAAGGAAAACTCACTTGACTTTCCCCACTCCAACAGCCATAGCTGAACCTTCCTTGGCTTCCTACCAGGTGAAAGTGCGTGCCAGGCAGGCGGCAGGCTCTACCCTCATGGTTCTAGGACCTGGTTCAGCAGTGGTCCAGCACAGGGATACTTGAGGTCATGCCTTCATGCCTGTACTTTGTTTTCTGTGTTCTCCTCATCCTCCCCACCCTCATCTCCCGGCTCCCTCCTCCTTCCCCAAGTACCCAGTGCCCCCAGGCGTTTCAGAGTCAGACAGCCCAACCTGGAGACCATCAACCTGGAGTGGGATCACCCGGAGCACCCCAATGGAATCCTGATTGGATACACTCTCAAATACGTGGCCTGTATGTTCTGCTTTTTTGATTTTTCTAAATCAGACATAATCACAAACCCTTTCTCAACATTTTCTTGAGGGATGGAGATTGGAAGCCTGTGGGGGCAGATGGCATTGCATAGGGATGAGACTACCAAGGAAAAGCTGGTCATTAAAGAGAGGAGGCAAGACCCAAGCCCTGCTCTTCTTACCCAGCTCCATCTGCAGGAGGGAGACAAAGGGTCCTTTGGTCTGTTGGGAGAAACCATCCCAGCCCTCAGGGAGCTTGTGGTCTCCAACATCTACCAGTCTAAGAAAGAGAGTTCCTCCCCCATTGGCACCTCCATCTGGTGGGCAGACAGAGTGTGCACAGGCAGCGAGGGATGCTTGGGAGACACTGTAAGCAGGTGTCATTCGATAAGGCGGCCGTCTGTAGACTAGTCGGGCTACTGTGGAATGATTTGACTAAGGGACCTGTGGCAGGAAGTCCTTACCACAAAGGGGCAGGATCGCCAGGTGGGAACAGGAATGTGATCACACTTCAAAAATGTTAAAGTGTAGGTAGTGCCGCCCCTCGCTGGGAAACTCAAAGGCCCGGGTGACATGTTGTTGACACTGTAGCAGCCAACTGTGTGGCCTCCATGCTGTTCTGAATTGATCTCTGGACCCGACCCTTCGCCTGAAGTATGGAAGAAGCTGGCCTTTTACAAATGAGGCAACAGCATTCAAAAGCCCTGGGGAATTCTTCCAGTTCTGTTTGAACAGAAGAAAAGAATTCCAGAGATTTGACCTTGTCAGAGGGCTTGGGAAGTGTAAACTGATCTTTCAGAACTGACCACATGACTTTCGGGAAGCTAGAGACAGTGTGAAGTGTGAACCCTGAAGTACAATGGAGGTCCCTCAGTGCTTCCAGTGGGAGGGAGCTTGTGCCCAATCCCCTTCCAGAAACCCCAGAAGCTGCCCGAGCCATAGCTTCTGGAACCCGTGCAGGTACTAAACCTCCCCACTCACCTCTCTCTCCAGTTAATGGAACCAAACTTGGAAAGCAGATGGTGGAGAACTTCTCTCCCAATCAGACTAAGTTCTCGGTGCAGAGAGCAGATCCTGTGTCGCGCTATCGCTTCTCCCTCAGCGCCAGGACGCAGGTGGGCTCCGGAGAAGCAGCCACAGAGGAGTCCCCAGCACCTCCAAATGAAGGTAGGTCCACGGCGGCAGCCCTCGGAGCGAAAGGCCCTAGCTAATCTGGACACCTGGAGATACGCACCAGAAGCTGGGCTTGGCCTTCCAGGGTGGAAAGGAAGTGAGGCCACAAATCCTCAGCCCCGCCCGCCACAGGGGGTAGCCTTGGGTGCTGAGAGATAGGTACCAGTACTGTATCTGGAAAAGTCATCACTCTGACACACAGGCAGACCTGGTCCTCCACTGTGCCGTGACCTGCACAGCTACCTAACATCAACCGTCTGTCCTTGTAGAAGAATAAGAAAGGACATGTGAGTTGAGAGGAAACACGAGAAATAACCATTCTGATGGTTATTTCAAGAGTCAAACCGCTCGTCTACTGAGGGAGGCAGGAATACAACTGACCGTCCTCCCTGAGGACTCTGGGAACATCCTGTCTTTTGCCAAAGGCATACAGGGCCAAGGACATAGGGAAAAAGTGCAGTGATCTCAGCGGCTGGACTGGGTCAAGAGTGGAGCAGGAAATATGTTCTCCCTTTGCAGCCTGAATAAGACTGCAAATAAGTGTCTGGCTGCAGAGAGGTAGGAGCTGGGAACAAGCCTTTGCCAAGCCAACTTCACAAAGAGCAGGTGAACTAATACCTTAAGTCATGGCAAGAGCCCTCTCCAGAGCTGCGCCTGACTTGAGCGTGCACTAGAGGGCGCTCTTGGCTCATTTGCATGTATGCTGGCTTCAGCATAACCTCCCAGAGATGATAAGGCCGCAGAGGCTTCAAAACTGGTAGCTCCTTGTAAAATGGTCGGGACCTTCTGCCTCTCCAGAGGTACAGCAGTCTATGCAACAACTATTTCTTAAGCACCCACCCACATGTACCACACCAGACACTACACCAGAAGCAAGGGACAGAAAGGTAATAAGAAGTTCACAATGTCCAGCGACATCTACAAGAATGTCTGGTTGTCTTTCTGCCCAAATTAAGGTGCTGCCATGGGCAGGAAGTTTAGGGTATTCAATATGCAAGGGGGAGACCAAAAAAAAAAAAGGTAATATGAACTGGCATCTCTGAGATTGCCCCATGATCGTGACTAGTATTTCCCTCCCGGGAGGCTCAGGTCCTGTGGTCTGATCCTGACCCAGATGGGGTCTTCTGAGCATCTCTCCTCCCCCGTCCCAGGAGAGCACTGTGCTTCCGGAGGGGGCTGCCAGGCCATGCTGCCTCAGCCCAGTCTTCCTGTACAGCTGCAGCAGCAGCCCTGAGCTCCTCTGGCCAGCGGGCAGCACCCAGGCAGAAGCTAGAGGACTGCCGGTCCCCTGTGTCCCTCTCTGGTCTTCTAGATCAGGAGTAGTCACACAACAAGCTCCCAGTCCTGGTGTCTTCTTCTAACCTCTGCACACACAGGAAGTTGATTAGGGCTGGTGGACTTTCAGTAAGTATCTGGTTGCATCTGTTGCCAGAGACTGCCAGGCTGTGGTACATTCTCTATAGTTCCAGAGATGCAGAAAGCCTCTCTGCCCAGCCCAGGACAGAAGAAAAATCCTTTGTCCAACCTCAGTGACCATGATGGGGAAAATCCTCAACTCCGGGGGACAAGAGGACCGAGGTGTTTTGGGATTTGTGGATATTTTCAGAGATTCGTTCTAGAGCTCTGTCATATTTAATTTCCTATTTTCATGAAGTACAATTTATGGGGGGTGGGGACATTGAGGCAGTGGGAAACCAGGTCAGGTGGGTCAGGTGCTTTCAGAGCTCCAGGACCTTCAGAGTCATCGTACTTTGAGAGTCTGAGATGGGGATGGTCCCCCCCCACACTACTACCCAGCATCTTGCTGTGGAGGTGCAGGGGCTGTCTTTGTGCCTGGCTGGTTGCTCCTGCACCACTTACATCTACACCCTCAATTCCTGGCATCTTAGGGGGTCACTTAACCCAGCCAGGGCAGGGCAGATCCTTGGAAAAGGAGCTGGAAATATAGCATTTTGCCTGACCTGTGCCTGCAGCCACCCCTTACATGGCAAGTCCTTGAAAACGGGTAGAAACATGATGTATTAGAAAGGTCTCTAAGCACCAGATGGAATAATAGGAACCTGCCTGACTCCAGTGGGGTTGAGCAGGACTCCCCGAACACCATTTAGCATCCTTGGGGTGGCGACAAGCCAGAGTCATATCACTAGACATACCACTGGAGTCAGGTTTGAGCCAGATCTTTTCCGCTTTCTTCTGTGGTTTCACCTATGCTGTTTTCTCTTCCCTCTCACCCTCTCCCCCACTCTCTCTGGCCATCTTGGGTGCTGTGTCTGAAGCTACTCCAACTGCAGGTATTGTACCAGCAACAGAGGTAATGGGCATAGCACGGGGCAGTGCAGATGGAGCCCATGCTGGCTGGAGCCCAGCAAGAGAAAGTGACTCAGGCTGAAAGCATGCTCCAGGCTCACCCTTTCAGTGGAGAAGCCAGGCTTGAGAGGAAGATGTGTAGAGAGTGTTGGCCAGAGGAAGTGAACATGCCCTCTCCTCTCACGCCATGCTTGCCCCTACTAAGGAGGCTGGCTTGCAAGGGGTCTCATATGTAGATTACCTAGTGTAGCCACCTGAGCCTTGCTGGACCTGACATCTCTGAGCACAGAGAGGGCTCTCAAAGGTGTGCTAGAGAGGGAACCGCTGGCTCCTAGCCCTGATGATGCCGCAATCCTCTGAAAGGGTGAGCACACTGTGAATGCTGGACTTGCATGCTGCATGGGGGGACCCAGCACCATTCCACCAGCTAGCATATGTTCCGGTCAGTGGGAATAAGCAAGCACGTCTGTGAGTAAGACCGGGGCTCCAGGGCCTGGAGTCTCACTGGGTGTCAGAGATTGCAGATCTCCTTGACCCAGAAACTCAGCTCCTCAGTATTTGGTGTGGAGATAGACTTTCACCTTTGGGGTCAGGAGCCGGGCAGGTGGGTCTGTGTTAAAAGCCAACATGCTAACAATGTCCCCTTTCAGTCCTCATGTCATGGGTTTGAGGACCATCAAAGGGATCTACCGTAGAGGGAGGGCTGTCCTCAAGCCAGAGAACTCTGCAAGGGATGCCAGGGTTCCTTTCCTGGTCCTCTGAGCTTGAATTTTCCCATGAGTTAGGAGCTGAGGAGAGAATGCCTGGGATATTACAAAGGCTAGAAGCCAGGGCACACTAGTACCTGCACAAGCAAGTTCCGTAAAGACACAAGCTTTGTAAAGACACAGGCTTTGGGTGAGGGAATCAAGAGCCAGGCAGGAATCCGAGTTTGCTGTATATTACCTAGCCCACTTGGTTTCCGTCCTACCTATTTATTTATTTCCACCCACTCCTTCCTACGTTGATTCTGCTTCTGCTGCATACCCCTCCTCATGTTTTCATGTTTTGCCAGCTAGATCTGCCAGTAATTAAAAAAAAAAATCCCACCATGCTTCCTTCCCTCAGCCCTCTTCCTCCTGCCCCAGTAACCAGGCCGGCCAGCTAGGCCGGTGCTTCCCCACACAATCTAAAGCCCTCTTCCAGGATGTGAGACACAGAAGTTGTACAGGGCCTGGGGACCATAGATCAAACAATTCTTGCCATGCTTCAGGGACTTTTGCCCTGTCTTCCTGTGTGAGTCTCTTCCACAATTGTGACAGCAGGTACTTGGGACAAGTCAACTCAAAGCTGATTGGTCAAGCATCTTCCTGTCACCCTCCCCATTCTGGCACTCCAGACCCAGTGTAGTGGATCCAGCCGCAAGAAGTCTGCTGTGTTCCGAGGACAGTCTGTGCGGTCCTCTTGTGAGCTGCCTTTGCAAGGGGAGTGAGGGGTGCTGTTCCAAACCCCTTTCCACTTCTTCCTTCCAATTTTAAAAGTTCTAAACTCATCAAGCCATGCAGAATGGGACCAGGGTCTCTGCTGTCAATCAAGTGTGTTTCCCAGGCTCCGATATCCACATGACACACGGGGAAGGGCGGATTGGACTTTTTTTGTATCTGAGACCTGCCAGTAATATCAGATGTTCTCAGCTTTACGTACACAATGCCTTCTGGGGGCAGTAGAGCTTGGGTCTACATTTTCAAAGGGAGCAGTGTCCAGCCCACCACCCTCCTCCTTCTCATCCTCACCAAACCCCGGCACTTCCACCAAGATTGATCAGTTCTTATATCGCCCAGTGAAGATAATCCCTCCCGTCCACCTGTATCCTCAGTCTGCTAGGATTGCTGCCCATCTGCCTCACAATCTGTGACTTGGCTGGGGTAGTCTTCATGCCATGTGGACCATCTTGGACCGAACATTCCATCTTGGAATGTCTGGAAGCTGTTCTTGTCTTTGACTCAGCTCCGATCTGCAAATGTTGGGCGGGTAGCTGATAGAAACTCAGCTCTGTGGCAGGTTTAGGAGGATGAGAAAATGAGCAAGATGTGACATCTCTCCATCTCTACACATGCTCCCCCAAACGCTCTAGCTATGTGTCTTCCTTGAGGCCTTAGATATTCTATAGGACTGGCCCATCCTCTTTGGGCTGACTCCCGGCTTCCAGATCTAGGCTACCTTAAAACCATCTTAGGTACTTGACACTCAGTGCTCTCTCTAGGTTGCTGGCCAGCTGTGACCACCCATCAGTACCAGCCAGGACTGTTTCCCAAATCACAGTCCTGCTGTGACGAGAAATGACATTCTAGCACAGGAATATGTCTGCCTAGCCTGTGGTCCCCCTCTGTTTATGCCTGCCTGACTTCAGGGCTCACCAATGTTCCACCCTCTCCCCAGCCCAGTCCAGGATTACAATGTTCTGAATGGCCTGAACTATACATTGTTCCCTTGTGAAAAGTTTATCTCTTCCTTCCTACCTGTCCCAGGCTTTAGATGACTCTCTCTCTCTCTCTGACTGTGGTACCTTGGCCTCTTGGCCTCTGCCTTCCCTGTATCCTCTGGCCCTCCATCCTTAGGATAATAGACACAGCAATGAGTGGGTCAGGAGCATGCTGATTCGCCAGCTGTGGCCTCTGAGGGTCTACTCTATAGAACCTCACTGGGAGCACCCCTGGAGGCTGCCAGTAGCTTCTGTCCTCACTCCCCATCTCTTCTTCTCACTTATACCCCGAGGCTTGCCTCAGAGCCCAGCAAGAGGCACCCAGGAACTATCACCACAGGGAACTTCTTCCTTTATACTTGGTAGGCGTGGCTGTCAGAGGAGGGGGGATTGTGGACTGGAAGCATCCACATGGTCATGTCTCACCCTTGTCTTCAAGCTGCTGAACAAAGTTGGAAAGCCGTTCAGCATTTCTGTCCCAAGGGCATTTGCTGGACTGCCCTGGAAAGCGTGTGGCTCAGAGGGAGTAGGAGAGATGTGAGTGTGTGTCCCTATTAAAGGATTCGGTCACAGGAGGGCTTTGAGGAAAATGGACTTGGACTCGTGGACCCTGGAAAATGTACAGCTACTGTGCCTGAGGGAAAGGAAGCCCAGGTCCCTGAGCTATATGATGGGGCAGGGCAGTGACCCAAGTTACAAGGAGTGGTTTCTCATGGCACCTTTTGGGTAGTCACAGAAAAGAGGGCCTTGTGTACATTTCATCTGCCAGAAAGTACTAGAAAACACATCATTCATAAAGAACTAAGTGAGAACTGCTTTGCTCAGAGCGACAGAATCTCTTCCTGTCTGTCACTTGTGGCCAGGGTCATGGTGGACAGGGGACCAGCCCTGAGGTAGTTGATCTTTGCCTTCCCATCTCTCCACATTTCTGTTTGTGAATCCATGCTTCCCCAAGCATGTTGGTGGGTAGATAAAGCCAATCCCTTCAGGTGGAGTCTTAAGAGCACTGAGTTGACTTTCTGGCCTAGGGCTGAACACACCCCTGAGAAAAACAATAAGAGAGAAAGGCTTGTCTCCGCTCCCTGCCCCCACCTTACCCGCCACCCCCATGCTTTCTTGATGCCTGAAAGTTGACTAGAGTTAGGGGAATACAGTGTTATTGACTTTGAATGTCCCTTGGATTCTCTGAGATGTAATGGACAGTCATCTTCCCAGTGTGTCTTTATAGTCCCCACACTTAGGGCCATTAATAGCTCTGATTTTGCAAGTAGGGAAGCTTCAGGGGCCTTGAAAATGTGTCCTTCTTCCCAATAGGGGCTTATAATGCCAGAGCCCCAGGGAAGTACCATAAGTCGGTTTCTAGTGGAAATGGCTTAGGCGCAGGAGCCTGATTCTCCTAGGGGAAGTTTTCCCCCTTCCATCCTTGACCTAACCCTTCTGTGAGGATGGGAGAAGTGAGGGATATTATTTCCCAGGATTTCTGGAGATTTGAGGCAGAGTGAGATATCACGCTTCCTCAGAAGTTAGGGTTACTGTTTATGTCTGTGTCCCTGCCTACTGCCAACACCAGAAAGTGAACGATGGTCAGATCGTGAGCAGTGATGTCACAAGAGAGAGAGAGAGCTCTGCTCTGATTCACCTGGTCGTCCTCACTTCGTGAGTCTTAACAAATACTGACCTTGGAAGTAAGGAGAGGAGGCCTCTTGCTAGCTTCCCTGACAGTTCTACAGAAGAAGAATGGTATGAAAAAGTTGCCGCATTTGTGGGTTTAGGTCCCAGGGCTGACTAACATGAAAAGTCCGCTTTAGATGGAGGTGGAGTATGAGCAAGTCAGGTCAAATATGAGCCTGGCTGTGATCCGGATGAAGATTTCCACAGAGAGGGAGCCTGGCACTTAGCTCCTTTATCACTGCAATTTGTGTGGCTTTCTGTGGCTGGGAGACTAAGGTCGACCATCACAGGCCACATCATCATCCATGCTAGGTTCTAATGTAAACGGGATGGTCTTGGGATGCATGGACTCTGCGTCTCCTAGACAGAAAGGCAGCACTAGAAGTTTGGGTGCAGGGGTCGGGGCAGCTGCCAGTAGGCAAAGAAGGGGGAGATGGAGGAGAGGAACAGAAACCACAGACATGATAAAGGGGGACTTTGGAGTGAGGGGCTGGTAGTAGCAGGCTGCTCTGAGTCCCTGAAGGGCAGAGCCCAGTCACCTGCCCACATCTCCTCTGAGTTGAGGCTCCAGAGCTGGACCCACATGGTATTTCTGGATCTTTGTGGGTGGTGTGTGGCCCACACTTTGTGCCATCCCTGGGGTTCAATGATTCGGTGTGTGTGTCCTTCAGCCACTATCCTGGTCCCTGGTTGGATGCATGCTGGGTGCTTCAAGCTACACAGACCATGAGAAGAAAATGAAACACACACCCGCTTCATTCTCTTCCTCTCCCATGGCTGTATATCAGTTGCTGGGGTCCTCCTGGACCAGTGCAGATGCTTGGGAAAGCTTCTGACTTCTGAGCCCATCTTCCCACTGGGCTGCCTGCCTTGCACGTGGGGGCCGGATGTACTAGCTGGGTGCTACCAGACCAACCAGACTCGGTTATTTCCAATTTCCCTCTTAGCTCCTCCCACGTTGCCCCCGACTACTGTGGGTACCACAGGCCTTGTGAGCAGTACTGATGCTCCTACCCTTGCTGCCACCAGTGAAGCCACAACAGTCCCCATCATCCCAACTGTCGTACCTACCACCATCGCCACTACCGTCGCCACAACTACTACAACCACTACCGCTGCCGCCACCACCACCACCACGGAGAGCCCTCCCACTACCACCATTTCGACTAAGATTCACGAAACCGGTATTGTGCATTGCCCATGCTCCTGGCCCCCCTGAGCCCACCTCCTAGCTTCTCCAGACAACCCCAGACTGAGCAGTGGGCTCTGGGGTGGTGTTGACCAGCCCACCATGTTTTACGTTGCACACTAGGCCCAGAGTCCCCACCCTGAGCACACACGGGTGGTCATCTACCACTCAGCACTCCTTACGCTAGTCAGATCCCGCCATCCTTCAACAGAGCACCAGGCTTCTCGGAGAGAACCCCAGACATATTCCAGGTAGTCAGCCAGGGATGGGCACTCAGGCATAGATGTGGTGAGAAGGGATGGTTTTAATGACTGACTACTGTGTGCCTGGCCAAGAGACCTGCTGGCTACACTGTGTCTGTCCACCTGGAGGGACAGAGGCTAGAAGGAGGAGCAGGGAGTGGCTGCCATGCCACACATCTCCGCCTCTGGAACTCCTGCCTCTTCCTTGCACTCTGTCCCCAAGGAATTCTTGCAGGTATTTCTTTTAAAACGTTAGAGCATGCAGGAAATGGCGTTAAACCAGGTCATGTCATAATGCCCAACAATGCTCCGTTTCTTTTCCATACACCCCTAAGACGTAGATCTGGAGGGAAAAAATGCAAGAGTTCTGGGAATGGCCTTTAGGGTCCCTGTACTTTAAGCATAGAGCATCCTTGGAGAATTCAGTCGTTTCTGAATACCAAGCATCAGTCTTTTATTATCATAGAGCAGAGAGTCTCTACCTTCCTGGGCCCAGAGGGCGGCTGTAACAAGGGCATGAAGCCTCTGGAAAGACTGCCCGAGAGTACCCAGGATGCTCCCATTCCCAGAGAATCATAGACCAACCCCCAGCCTCCACTGCTCTTGCTTCTTGGAGGAGTCCCTCCACCTTCCCAGCCTCACTGCCTCACAACCACCTACTCATCAGCCTCGGAATGTAAACGGAGGCTTGATGCTCCTATTAGTATTTGCTCTAGCTTAATTACGAGGTGTTAAGTGAACCTCAGGCAGAGGCAGGTGATTCACAGCTGACACATTCCTCGGCTGATGTGCTTTAGAGGCACAATACTAGAATGTAAACATGAAATTTAAGGGGAAAGTCAACCCAGGAGAGAAGCCTTCTACGCAATCTGATGCCATCTAGGGCATAGTGAGACATCTTTTTTCATCAGGGCAGGCCTTTGAATCCTTAAAGTGCTTTGAATTAGCAAAAGTGAGGTAAGAATTCAAAAAACGATGAATCTTGCTCCCTGGCCATTCCTGACCTAGAAACATCACTCTTATACCAGGCAGGCCTGGCCTCATGACTCACAGCCCAAGTGTAGACCACGTCTGAAGTGGCAGAGGGCCTGGCCACAGCCCGGATCATGTAGAGAGCCTGGGGACAACTGTGAAGTATCTCAGCCTCCCAGGAATCTTTTTAATGAAATCCATCTTCATCTTGTCTTATATCTCAACATGCAAGGCTTCATAACTTTTCCTTTCTCAGGGTATCCTTTGATTCATTTTTAGATTTGGGTGCTATTCCCTAGCTCTCGTGTGCTAGGAATCCATGGAATGATACTTGCTAATCATGGCCTCCTTCGGACTTCACAATTGCGGAGAGTTTACCTTCTTGGTTTCTCACCCCAGTTCTTTAGCAGTCATTATCCTGACCCTTCTGATGGCTCCCACCTCAAAATCATCTTGGTCTCCCATTGCTTTGCTCTGTGTGTGTGATGTGTGTGTCCGTGTTACTGTGCGCATGTTAGTGTGTGTGAACGCAGGTCCATACACGAAGCTAAGAGAACAACCCTGAGTGTTGGTGCTGGCTTTCCAACTACCTGGATTTGAGACAGGGTCTCTGGCCGTCTGCTGCTTGCTGCACACGCTGGCCTGCAAGTGCCACTGTGTCATGTGACTCTTCTTTCAGCCTCCCATCTCTTGGTAACGCTTGTGCTTCCGTATTCAGCTTTTATTTGGGTTTTGGAGATCTGAACTCAGTTTGACAGGCTTGCACGACAAGGATTTTCCTCACTGCCGTCTCTCCAGCCCCTGCTTGGCCTTTCCTAAAAGCACCCCGACTGCCATTCCCTTTGAGGGCATCAGATTTGGCTCAATGTCACATTGGGGGTCAAGCTGTTTAGATGCCAATCCTCTAGGTGTGGGACAGAGTCCTGAGGTAAGGAGCAAGAAAGACCCCCCAAATCAGGGATAATCCACTTCATTACTACTCCAAGATCCTTGAACTTCCAGGAAGAGGGAATTACTGAAGCAGCGGATGTGATCAAAACGGACCATGCTCAGCAGAAAAGCGGCCTGTCTCCCTCCCTCCCAGGCGGCAGGCTTTCTGCTGTTGTTAGTGGAGCCTTTTTCTCGGCCCCTCACTTGACACACATTGTGTTCACCTGGGGCAAACAACACCTGACAGGGTTGCAGTAGAAAACAAAAAACACTTCTTTGAAGTGAAAATCAGGAAACCTTTTATCACTTCCCCAGCCCTGCAGACTCAATCACATGTCGACTAGATAATGAATAAATGCATCGCCAATATTCTCTATTCATTTATGCCTGACAAGTGAGTTGGTGACAGTGCCCCCTTGCATTCTAATTAACTCTACAGGAGCCATGTTTGTAAAGCCCTTGAACTACAAGCATCCTTGCTAGTCCCTTGCTGCTAAGTCTTCGCTGGGAAATGTGGTAATCAGACTTCTGGGACTCTGCCATTTGAAGGCTGCCGCCATCCTCCTGTATATGGGCTATGGTTTCAGACGGCACCGTGCCTTTGATAAAGTGGCTCCCGGCCCCCAGGTGCCTGATAATTAATGTCCTCTTTGTTACAAGGAGATCAAGGCTCCGTGGCTTTGTGTCCAAGAAGCCAACAAGCAGAGTTCTGCTAATATAGAGAACACTAAGGGCTGGATGCTGAGGGAAGCTCATCATCTTTGGGTCCCATCTAGCCTGTGTCAGGGACATCCACTCTGACTGTACTAGGGACTCTTGAGGTTCTAGGCCACAGTACAGGCCATCTAGGCTCTCATTAACCGGAGGGCCTCAGATCAAGGTCACCTGATTAGTATTCTCTAGCTTCAGGAAGCCAGGAGCGTTTTCCTGTGTTTAATCATATCCTTACTATCTCATTCTTACATGGTTTTCTTTGGGTGGTGCTCAGGATGGAACCTGCATGGCCAGCAAGCACCCCAGTACTGAGCCGTACCCCCAAGGCACTCCTGCTTGATTTTCAAAGGCAGCCCCTCTCCTTCCAGTTGAAGGAGGAAAACCTGCTCTCTTCCCTTCTGCCAGCATCCTGATCACGGGGCCTGTTTCTTTGCCCCCTTCTTTGTACTGTTCAAATCTATGACACGGGATCTAAAAAGGGAATAAATCCCGATTAAAGCCTCCAGTGGTGTGACTGGAAACCCACTCTTGTTCCTGACTCCTTCTTGTGAGGAAAGAGAGACAACTTCCAGATCCCCCTTCACACGCGGACAGGGTCCCCTGGCTGCTCCTGCGCATCCCTGGGTATCTTTGGCCTGGCTGTCAAGACTGCAGCCCGTAGCTCTGTTGGGCCTCCTGCACAGCTGCTCCTGACTCCTCCTCCCTTTCCCAGCAGCCTCTGGGTGTGAACGTGCCTCTCTGAGTCTCCTGTGCTACCTCTCTCCTCACCACTAACTCCTCTTCTAACCCGTCCACCAGCCCCCGATGAGCAGTCCATTTGGAACGTCACGGTGCTCCCCAACAGTAAATGGGCCAACATCACCTGGAAGCACAATTTCAGGCCTGGAACTGACTTTGTGGTTGAGTACATC
>CABHPH010157830.1:6884-21884 GCA_902168325.1 Peromyscus nudipes
GAGCGAGAGCGAGAGCGAGAGCGAGAGCGAGAGCGAGAGCGAGAGCGGAAAACATTGCAGGCATCCTACCTGGTTTTCTCAAGTCATTTTTGTTTTTGAACACAACTTGTAAATGAGTAGAACTGGTCCTGGGAAAAAGAAACTTTCAAAGGAGAAATATACAGAGGTCATGATTCTCTTCATTATGTAGCCACTGATAACCTGCCCATATCCCAGTAAATAATACCCAATCGTGTTCATATGAGCAACAAAAACTAAATTTATGTTAAAAGTATGTGGCAAAGTAGGGAGGTATTTATTATAAATAAGAAGAGTTTCTATTGGAGAGAGTCAGGGGTGAGAAATGATAATGAGAAGTAAAAATGCCCCAAGTTCAGTATGCATATGTACAAAATTATGAAAGGTTAATACACACAAAGTAAAAAAAAAAAGGTACTAAATACAAATGAGAGCTTTCATTTTAGTTATTTTATGATGATGTTAATTGGCAATAATACATGGTCAGGCATTATTGAACATGGTCAGAAATATCACATTTTGTAAAGAATGACAAGTGGATTTTTGTAGTAAAAATTCTTCAAATTCCTATTATAAATTGAGTAGTATTTATATTCCTATCACATGACAGTTATTCACAATGTCAGGAATATTAACATGAGATTAACATAGCAAGAATGTTTTTGTAGAGCTGCATTAATTGGTTATGGTTGTGTCATCCATTTTGACTCATGGTGAGGTCATCTTTTCTCCAAACAATATCATGAATATTATACCTGTATTTCAACAGGAAAAATGTTTAAAAATAGAATTGTAAAAAAATATCCAAGTTAAACTGACAATATTTGACTTGTTTAAGCATGGTAAATCCACAGGCTGTATTTGGATTTTTGTATTTTTCCTTGTTATTTCTGACTTAAACATCAAATGTACCATGACAAGTTTATGTATGTAATTTGATTCTCTCAGTTAGTTCTTTGAATCACAAGGCTTGTCTCCCATTCTATACCTCTTAAATAAGATCAATGAATTTTATTATTTATATTCATTAATAATCAAAATTTTTCACAGTTTGTACTAAAGAAATAACATTCAGTTATAGAGTCCTAATTGTGGAGATTATCAATAAACTTTGCTTATAAAGTAATCTATATAAAACACACTTTTTTCCTTTGTTTAAATATAACATTTGAAAAAGAAAAATGACAAATCTCTCTCTCTCTCTCTCTCTCTCTCTCTCTCTCACACACACACACACACACACACACACACACTTCAATATAGAAAGTAAACAAACCTAGTGGACAACCACACAGACTTAGACAAAATGTATTCCCGTCATTCAATAAGCTCTGCTGTGTCTTGTACCCACAGCAAATGGACAAAGTTGTGATTTCTACACAACTGCCTTATTTTCTTATTTAAACATGTTCTGTAGCATTCCTTGTTACCCTTTGCGAGCTGGATATTTTACCCAACATTCCATTTATGATTTGTTATAACCATAATTGTAAATAATTTATTCTATTTATTTATTGCAATATCTTCAACTATGTAAGCATATAATATTTAGTCTCTCTATAAATTTATTTGTGTGTTTTCCTTTTTCTTTTATGTCAGCCAACAGGACTATACCTATTTTTGTAATTTTGCTTTGTTTTCTCTGTTTTATTTATTTATTCTCCCTGTTTGATTTTGATTTCCTGGAGATCAAACCCAGAGACTCACACTCTCATTCATGCTATGCTAACATTTAAAATCTGAGCATATGGCTCAGACTTAAATTTGGTATTTCTCTCACATTTTCATCTGCATGTATGTGACTTCAAAGAATTTTAAACCCAATAAGTTGATGCACTTTTGAAGATACAAGAGTCTATCAATAGGCATTAATACTTGCATAGGCTCACATTTTATTTCACAATTTTTGTTCTTTAAACATCATATTAAGATGTGCAACTATATTCTTCTTAACAGTTTTAAGACTCTCACAACAAATGTCAGAATTTGTAACACCTGACAGACATTTGTCAATATTTAAAAAAATGACAAGTAGGTTAGATAAGATCATAAATCTGGATAATTCCAATAAAAGCGAGATGCTATAAAGTAGTGATAGTAACTAGCAAGGAGCCCCAGAGAATAGGAGGACCTGAATTCATTTGAATTTCTAATAATATTTACTACCTCTAATAATTTATTTCGATTTTATTACAAAAATTCAATAATACATCAACACAACCATTGATATTTAAAACTATTATTATTCAGATTAAATTGGATTATTTCACACTTTTACCAGTGCCCTTTTCCTCTTTTCTTTGTATATTTTTTTAAAAAAAGAACTACATATTTGATTGAGTTGAGCTGAACATTCAAGATAGGAATTGACATTTTGAAGAATAACTTGCCTATGTACCGTTTCCCATGTTCTTATAGTGCCATACTGAGGAGTAATTAAATATTCATATGTTACAGTGTGCCACATACTAGTTCCTTGAAATATTCATATGTTATATAAGTTCTTTGCTTTGACAGATTTGCAGTAACATAAGTTGACTCTTGTGAAAAATTATGTTCATTTGCTATTCATTTGTACAAAATTATCTGATGCACTGTGGTCATAATTTTTGTCACCGGATACCCTTTTGCTTAACAATGTGAAAAAATTCTGCTAACATGTTATTTTAAATATATTTATATAAATGCCATTTTAACATTGCTACTGTTCTCTTTTATTTCCTAGTAAACATTTTTTTGATTGCTGTAATACAGCTTGTACTAAAGGCAAGACACAGAAGAAGTTGTTTGGCTGTCGTTTCTTTGACCTCTCTGACGAGAACAGCCACCTCAAATTTCTGCCTTTTTCTTCCTGAATTTTTATAATTGCACATGACTTTGATACACGATACAACTATGATCAAAGGCCAAGCTTCATTTGAGGAAAATTATAGACCTGTGCTCCTGAATACATAGACTGGGTTTGTAAATGCACTTTAGCAAATTCTTTTTAAGTGGGGCATTTCTGATACGGTCCCTAAGGGTGCAGGATTCTTCTACCAGGTAAAAATGTATGTCAAGAGTCTCTGAAATAAGCCTACTCTTGCAATTGTTGAAATTTGAATGAGAGTTGAAACGAGGTGAACATAGCAATAGAAAAACAGAAAAGTTGGAAGAGCTATCTTCCCTGGAGACTCCATATTGACATTCCATGTGACTTAAAAATCTGATGGCTCTGCAATTATAAAACAGGGCCCTTAGGGACAAAACTCCCCTGTCCTAGCAGGATTTATGTTTTGAATGATTTAACTGGGACAACTTCTAAATACTATGTGAAACTAGGTTGAAACTAATGGGTATTAGCTACACTTATTTTAGTTCTAATGCAATTTAGTACTTTGTGGATAGCAAGATACAGTTCTTCATGAAAAAATGAAAGCTTCATAGGATGCTTAGATATTTTATAGCATCACAGTTATGCTTTATAAATTATATTTCTTGACCTTTATAATTATGTCAAGATATTAAAGAAATCAATACTGGAATTGCATAAACAAGGTTAAGAAATTGTCTGTAGATTGGATATTAAGAATTTAAAAATATCCTTGCATTTAATAGAGTAATTTATGTAGCTAATATAACTTAAAGCAGGAATCCAATGAATACAAAACTCTTGATAATTATATGTCACAATTAAAAAATATGTTCAAATAACGATTCCCTGACTTCAAGCTCTACTATAGAGCTACAGTAATAAAAACAGCTTGGTACTGGCATAAAAACCGACTTGTGGACCAATGGAATCGAATTGAAGACCCTGACATTAATCCGCACACCTATGAACATATAATTTTTGACAAAGAAGCCAAAAGCGTACAATGGAAAAAAGAAAGCATCTTCAACAAATGGTGCTGGCATAACTGTATATCAACATGCAGAAGGCTGCAAATAGATCCATATCTATCACCGTGCACAAAACTTAAGTCCAAGTGGATCAAAGACCTCAACATAAATCCAGCTACTCTGAACCTGCTAGAAGAGAAAGTAGGAAGTAGTCTTGAACACATTGGCATAGGAGATAGCTTCCTAGGTATAACACCAGTAGCCCAGACACTGAGACAAATGATCAATCAATGGGACCTCTTGAAACTGAAAAGCTTTTGTAGAGCAAAGGATACGGTCAACAAGGCAAAGCGACAGCCCACAGAATGGGAAAAGATCTTCACCAACCCCACATCGGACAGAGGACTGATATCCAGAATATATAGGGAACTCAAGAAATTAAACATCAAAATTCTCAACAGTCCAATTAAGAAATGGGCTATAGAACTAAACAGAGAATTCTCAGCAGAGGAAACACAAATGGCTGAAAGACATTTAAGGAATTGCTCAACATCCCTAATCATTAGGGAAATGCAAATCAAAACAACTCTGAGATACCACCTTACGCCAGTCAGATTGGCTAAGATCAAAAACACTGAGGACACCTTGTGCTGGAGAGGATGTGGAGCTAGGGGAACTCTCATCCACTGCTGGTGGGAATGCAAGCTGATACAGCCACTGTGGAAATCAATATGGTGCTTTCTTAGAAAATTGGAAATCAATCTCCCCCAAGATCCAGCTATACCACTCTTGGGCATATACCCAAGGAATGCTCAATCATACCACAAGGGCACTTGCTCAGCTATGTTCATATCAGCATTATTTGTAATAGCCAGAACCTGGAAACAACCTAGATGCCCTTCAACCGAAGAATGGATAAATAAACTGTGGTACATATATACAACAGAATACTACTCAGCAGAGAAAAACAATGACATCATGAGGTTTGCAGGCAAATGGAGGGATCTAGAAAAAATCCTCCTGAGTGAGGTAACCCAGACTCAGAAAGACAAACATGGTATGTACCCACTCATAGGAGAATACTAGTTGTGGAACAAGGATGACTGGACGGCTACTCACAACACCAGGGAGGCTACCTGGAAAACAGGACCCCAAGAAAGACATGAGGATCGCCCAATGATGGAGAAATGGATGAGATCTACATGAACAGTCTGGACGTGAGTGGGGGTAATGAGGGGCGAGGGGCGAGGGAAAGAGAACTTGGGGGAGCGGGAGATCCCAACTGGATCAAGTACAGAGAGGAAACACAAGGAATGTTCATGATAAATGAAGACCACATGAGAATAGGAAGGAGCAAAGTGATGGAGAGGCCCACAGAAATCCACAAAGATGCCCCCACAATAGACTGCTGGCAATAGTCGAGAAATAGCCCGATCTGACCTACGCTGGTGATAGGATGGCCAAACACCTTAATTGTCGTGCTAGAAACCCCATCCAGTGACTGAGGGAACTAGATGCAGATATCCACGGTCAGGCCCTGGGTGGAGCTCCGGGAGTCCAATTGGCGAGAAGGAGGAGGGTTTATGTGAGCAAGAGTTTTTGGGACCAGGGATGGATGGAATACAGGGACAAGTGGCCAAACGAATGGAAACACATGAACTGTGAACCAATGGCTGAGGGGCCTCCAACTGGATCAGGCCCTCTGAATGGGTGGGACAGTTGATAGGCTTGATCTGTTTAGGAGGCATCCAGGCAGTTGGACCGGGTCCTGTGCTCAGTGCATGAATTGGCTGTTTGAATCCTGGGGCTTAGTAGAGACCCTTGGCTCAGCCTGGGAGGAGGGGACTAGACCTGCCTGGGCTGAGTCCACCAGGTTAATCTCAATCCTCAGGGGAGTCTTTGCCCTGGAGGAGATGGAAATGGGGGGTGGGCCGGGGAGAGGGGGGCGGGGCGGGAGGAGGGAGAATGGGGGAATCTATGGCTGATATGTAAAGTTGAATTATATTGTAAAATAAAATAAAATAAATTCAAAAAAAAAGTAATCAAAATACTCCTAACAGAAATGTCCATTTCATTATTAGATGGTAAATAAATTATGGCAATATCAACTTGTTACCATAAAATTATAAACACATAATTAATTAACCATTCTG
Source organism: Peromyscus nudipes (assembly GCA_902168325.1). Classification (NCBI taxonomy): domain Eukaryota; kingdom Metazoa; phylum Chordata; class Mammalia; order Rodentia; family Cricetidae; genus Peromyscus; species Peromyscus nudipes. Next base: position 12,878 of record CABHPH010157830.1, read on the forward strand.
CTTCTACACTCAAGGATATATTAACTAGATAGAAATAAGTATAAATGCATATGTGAGTGTTTACATGTATGTGTTGATGCTTCAGTGTATGTAAACATATCTCATATTTTTAGCTCCATTAACTGTTATTTACCTTTAAAATTTTTCATAGTTTACATAGTGTTTATTATTGTCAGACATTTACTTGTACATAACTGCCACTATTTTCATTATTTCTTTCTTTAATATGACTTTGATGCCTAAGAAATTATTTGCAAGTTCGATTAAATGTTACCCTAGGCCCACTTAAGAGCAATAATCAGCTGGCGAGCTACTTAAATTCTGAAGGTACAACTGGGTCCTTTGTTGTACAGGCAGTGAGCTTCCCTAAATTACAGCTTGCCTTTGTGAACTTTCATTTAATTCTACCTCATTGATTCTCAATAGATGAGTAACCAGTGGTGACTTATTGTTCCAAAAAAGTATCTGGGTTTGGGTTTCATGCCACCAAGAAGTGCTTGAAACTGGGTCTCAGAGGATAAACTGCTTCCAGCTTGTGTCTCTCACACATTGCCTTCTTTAACTCAAAATGCGTTTTTACAAAATATTTTAATTTTATTCTCAGACAACGCCATTTATATATACAATGTGTCTTTATCATATCCTCCAGTCTCCACCCATCAACCTGGATTCTCCCCCAACACATCTCTCTCCCAAATACATGCACTCCTCTTTTAAAAAAAATATTTAATTCATAGAGTCCAATTATTGCTGGTCATATATACATCAATGTAGGACTATCCACCGAAGCATGGTCAACTTGCCAATGAACACTTCCCAAAGAAAATTGACTCTTTTTCTCTCCACAATTCGTCAATAGTTTCTCAGCTGGTGGTGGAGCCTTGGTAGAGCTTTTCTTTTCCAGGGTGGAGATTCTAACGGAATTTACCTGTGACAGGTCTTGTAAAGTTAACTGTAGATATTGAATTCATGCATGTAGCTGACATACAATACCCAACGAATAGCATTCCACAGCAATCACCTCAATCTTTTGGATCTTTTATTCTATTCACATCTTATATTTTGTTGTTCTTCAGCAGAGGTAATGGGAGGGTTACATATGTTTCCCATCTGTTGCTGAGCACTCATACTTAATCTCAGAATTCTGAAGTGTTAAGAACCTCTGTGTTAATGATTGCCCCTGCAAAAAGAAGTTTCTCTATGACAACACTAGTCATGTATTTTTCCACTCAGAGCTTGTCAGTTGCAGGCACAAAATACAATCTCAATCTCACATCCAATCAGGAAGTGGTTACGTACCCTATAACCCTAATGCCAGTAGTTCATCAATGGGCATAGTTTTTCAAACAACTCAGTATTATAGTTTGCAAGATCTAGTGCTAGATAATATGAATAATGTCCTTTCTCCTGAAGCAGCTTAAATAGAACCTTACAGCACTGTGAAAATCAGCAGGCATGGAGAGAGTTCCCTGGGCATTTTGAGACTGACCGCTGTGTCCTGCAAACACACTATAGGTGTCTTCAGCAAAAGATAATATAAAGTCATTGTTGGAAGTTAAGGGTAATGGCAATAGTCTACATTGTTCTAGGTCCCTCTGGAGTTACGTGTGACAATGTCAATACTTGGGGGGGGGGTAAGCTGTGCTTTTTACTATGATTTTTGTTTAATAACCCATGTCTTATATTAGTAGCATTTTCAAATGTGGAATATCTCTATTTACACTCACTTCCCTTTAATTATATTTTAAAATAATTTAAAATAGTGGGCTTTTATAAATCTTCATTATAAGGCCTTGGTTTCTTAATCTATTTATTCCCTATTCCTTCTTTCTATCATTCCCCTGCCTCCATTCCCACATCAACCTTTATTCCAGGATCCTTGCTCATTTTACATAGTTCAAGTATTCGTATTTTTAAAAATTAGAAGACTGCTTCATCTTATTTATAATATTTAAAATTAATTAACCATTTCAAATTTTACTCAGATATTTTTATTCCATATATTTCTTATTAGTGTAGAATATTCTGCCAGTAATGAGGAATTTACTTCCCATAATCAAAGATCAAATGACAAGGTAATTCATATATTTAAAGTAAAAAAAAATATTTAAATTGTTTATATATTTTACTCCACATAGGAAATGTTTTTATACACACACTTTGTTGAAAAAATTTAAATTCCTTGGTGATAATTCAACAAAGATTAAAATGAATTAAACTAGACTGAAATTCATGGCACAAAGCTGTATGTACAGCTACTTGGTAGGATCACTGAGAAGGACCTTGAGTTCAAGGCTTATATTGACCACAGAACAAGTTTAAGGTCAGCATAGACAACTTAGTAAGACCCTACCTCAAAATAAAAAAGAACTCTTAGTAGCTTGGACATATATACTCAGTGACAAAGTACTTTACTAATATTTGTTAAAGAATAGGTTCAATACAGAATTAAAAAACAAACAGCGAGTCAGAACATAATTTCCCTTCTTAGGAAGATGCTGTTCACTCCCAGAGGACATGAGTTATTAAGTGAAAATCTCAGTGCCACATACAGGGTATTTCCCTATAAGTTATTGGCCAAGAAAGCCCATGAGTTCCTTAAAACAACAAAGGCTATTTTCACTATCTTTGCTTATATACCATAACTACATAGTAAGACCCTATTGGACCCTATTGCTGAAGATACCACCCACTTTGACTACAGGACAAAATAATATCAATCTCAAATTAATCAGGGAAAGTCCTCACTCCCGGACAGCTTTAATAGTTCCAGAAGATGTTATATGGGCTGTTTGGGGGAGAAAAGACATCAGCATCCATCTCTCTCACTGGAATGTAAGTTGTGCACTTTAGTGAGGATTATTCAATTTTTAATCATATGATGATACTTTTTAAATCATATGATGTTTTAAATATTATACATTATGATAAATGTAAAATGACAATACTGAGGAAACATAGACATACACAAAAAATTATTTAAGAAATCTTATTGTGAAAATTACTATAAATAATGTCATTAGAACAGAAAGTAATTGCTTACTTTAAATAATCATTGACCAAGGAGAGGTATGTGAAGTGGAGTAGAATGATGAATTATTTTCTATTGTTCAAATCAATTATATGAGGGACCAGAACAAAAAATTAATTTCATTTTTTTGTTCCTTTCAGGCATGGCATAAGAAAAATGGCATGGCAAGGTAGATCTTGCATTATTTTTCAGCTATCTAAGAAATGATAGTTTTTTTGTACCCTTGTTATGCTATTTGTGGATATGTGGCATTTCTTAAGAAAGCCAAGATTGGACTTACTAATCTCATTTTGTTTTCCTGTTTCACAGGAGCCTTAGTTCTCTTCTGCTTCCGAAACATCTTCAACATGTGGGTATAAAGAAGCAATAAAATCACTTATCTCAGAAGTCTTCTGATCAGAAATACAAGAACATATATAGGTTTGGTCTTCCTATAGTCTCACAAGACAGAAATCAAGGTGTTGGCTGCATTCCTTCTGGGGAATTGCTGAGGATGAATATGACATCAGCACAACTGAAGTTTCTGCCTGGAATCAGTTCTCTGAGGACAAGGGACAAACTCCTTATTTTATTCCTAACTTAAAAATGGAATAAACTTTGCTGCAAAAACTATCAAGTTCTTTGCCGCGTTTTTATGTGGCAAAGTGAGAGGAATCTTTGTCTTTCACATCTCTGACATTCCCTGTTGCCACATTTTATTCCATGTTCTAAATGGAGAACATGTATGGTTCTAAAAGCCATGTGAAGGGTTGAGGATTTAGCTCAGTGGTAGAGTGCTTGCCTAGCACGCACAAGGCCCTGAAGGCCCTGGGTTCGAGCCTCAGCTCCAAAAGAAGGACTGGGGGGAAGAGGGAAGGTGGGGGTGGGGGTGGCAGGAGCTGATATGTAAAATTAAATTATATAAAAAGCCATGTAAAAGGATTGGTCTTAATAAGAAAAATTAGCATATTTTTAATGTTTTGAGTTTGTATCTTAATAAGAAAAATTAGCATAGTTTTAATGTTTTGAGTTTGTATCCTTCATTACATCACAAGAGTCTTCTGCCACGTGATATACCATTTTCATTGGTTCCTGGGACATCTTTCTGAGAGTGAAAATGAAACAAGAGAGATAGAGGTGTCATTTGTCTTAATACACTACTGGTTTTATATATATATTCTGATTTACTATGAATTTTCATACTTTGCTATCCAATATAGAAAAGAAAGGATATACTTCAAATTTGAAATCCATACTACCCACCAAAAAAAGGATAATTGAAGAAATGTAATGGTAAATAATTGAATAATTTATATGATTGAAAAATGCCATAGTACTGTTGACAGTTTACATATTCAGTTTAATATACAGGCTGATAATTATAATCTAAATATATTAATTTATTTTTGAATTCTGTCTCCAATTATCATCACCTACTATACCTTCCATATACATACATATTTGTCTGTGTTTGTGTATGTTTGTAGAGTTACAATTCTTCATATACAACACATCAGATTAACATTTGTTTCCAAATGTGACTCATGGAAAAATTGAATTAACTGATTGGTTAACTGGCTACATGCCTAAATTTCTCAATGCATAATTTAATGGCAAGTTATACTTAATCTTATGAAGTGTACCCAATGTCATTAATCTATATGATTTACATGAGCAATTATTTCTAAATATTTTATGGGAAAATATCCATACCAAGACTGTAGGTCCAGAAATCTTTTACCCTCCAATTCCATCTTTTTTTTTTTTTTTTTTGGTTTTTTGAGACAGGGTTTCTCTGTGTAGCTTTGTGCCTTTCCTGGAGCTCACTTGGTAGCCCAGGCTGGCCTCGAACTCACAGAGATCTGCCTGCCTCTGCCTCCCAAGTGCTGGGATTAAAGGCGTGCACCATCAACGCCTGGCCCAATTCCATCTTTGTCAGTTAAAAATATGTGACTAGTTTTTTGCTATTTTTTTCTCACCAGATCCAGTTTTACACATTCAGAGAACCATTCAGAAATAACGAAGTTTCAATTTTCCTAAAGTTAATTATGTGCTTTTTATCTGCACAAGGAGATAACTAAATGATGCAGGTACACATAAGAAACATTTTATTGGGTTTATGAGGAAGTATAATGATGACAGTTATTCTGAAAAATGTGGAAGGTACATTCAGAGCTAAAGCAGTCATCACACTCACAGGCTAAAGGCCATGTGTTTGATGATTTATAATGTAAAATATATTGTATTTGTCTTTGAGCATTTGTGGCTTTTCTTTTCTAATAGCTACAATTGTAAAAATTACTCCAGATAATGAGATAAGGAGCTCAGTTTTACAAGATATATGGATCAATCTACTGATTGTTTTCTTTGAACAGTACACTAAACATTAAAACTGGTCAATGGTGAGTTAAATTATATCTGATGCTGTTTATTAATATGTTCATATTTTGCTACTGTTATTTGCTGCTGGCTTACGTTCCTGAAATCTATTTTGGGAGACTAAAAGCCAGCTTAATGTCCATAACCTCCTCTAGCCTCTTGGGGCATGTGCTCAAAGAAGCACATACACAGTAATTAATTAATTAATTAAAAATGAATGGGTGAATAAATGAATAGCAAAATAATCTTTATAAAACCAGGAGATGAAGTCTGATCTATTGCACACACAAAAATAATTCTGGAAATCAATAGTTTTTTTTTAAATAGAGAGTGAACCCTTGATGTAATCAATGTCATAGTTCAAAATGAAAATTGTATAAATAGTGTCAGCTGTGCTAATAATTCAAAATGAGATCTATGAATGATATTTAAAACATTAAAAAAGTAGATAATTATGTGAAAATAAGCTCAAGAAAGATAGAAAATAAGATAAAAGATGGCATGGATTGAAAGACTAAGTAAAAGATGTCTCATCCAGAAGGAAAGTGAAAAAATAATAAAGAATATTAAAATAAAAATGGAGAAGGACTATGTGGAACTGAACTTAAAAATCAATCTAAGTCTCTCTTGTGACCTCTGGGAGCATCAGGCACACAAATTGCACATACATAATACTGGCAATACACTCATATATGTGAAAGAAATAAAATAAAATAAAAACTTAAAACAGTAACTTATCATTAACTGCTTTTTATAAAAGAACTTTTAGTATAAACCTGTTGAGATGTGATAATTTCATCCCTGTGTATTTTTAGACTTTTTTAGAAGTGAATACAAGAAATAACAAGCAAGACAACTATTAAAATTATCTCAGGACCACTATCTTTTGAAACCAAGTTTTGAATGCAAGAGAGCATAGACAGAATCCAGATTGAGTCCAAGCTCTTTTCCCTTGTCCTTAACAATGTCTTCCAGACACAAAAGAAGATATCCTTACTAATCAATAACAACAGAAACCTCTATTGGTGAGAATTTAATTTGAAAAAATAAGAAGCAGAGACTACTTAAAATTGCCTGAAATACGTAAAGATAACACTGTGCTTTGCATTATGCACTTTTGTTGTTAGAAGTATCCATGTAATTAATACAAAGAGATTCCATGTAAGTTCAATTTCATATCAGAAAAAGTTTGCAAATTATATATACATTTTATGATCTATATAACTCTCCAGTGCTTTTATCAAACTATTAAAACATCTATGAAGTTCATAGTCAAAGAATGTATTGTATGATTGATTTTCCTCTTGTGTGATTAATCACTTAAATATGCTTTGGTGTCAATCAAAAAGCAGCTTATGCACATGTTACAAAATAAAAAACTCTTCACAGTTAAATTTCACATGTGTAAAGCCATTAACCATTGCTTTCCTTGCATCAAATTCCCCTGAGAACTTTAATTGTATTTAGAATTTAACATATAAAATCAATCATCTTGAATTTAGCTGTTGTATTTGCTAAGCCATAGACAATTTGAATTGAAATGCACATACGTAGAACAAAGAATAAAATAGTCAATGCTGAACATTCCTATTCTGTTATACTTTAAAATTGCCTTTGGCACAACTTACAGGATTAGTATTTTTCCAATTATAAATAAATATCAATAGTTTTTTAAAAAGACATTTATCAATAAAAATATTGATACAATAAACCTGTGGTTATCTCATAATAATACATTTCCTCTGGTTTATACATTGGTTACTGAGTGTGGGGGCCATCCCACCCCCACATTTACCCAGAGTACTCTTGAGTAGAAGCATCAGGAAATATTAGTTAGAAGGGTAGACGGGAGAGAAAAATACAGAAAATACAGGATAGCCTGGAGAGGGCCTGAATCCTGATCCGTGGGGCCCTAAATGTCTCTGCCCTAGGGTTTTTAAAGGAATACCAAGAGGTGGAGCAAAAGACCCCATCCCCCAGCACAGCCAAGTGCAGACCATCTCAGACACCTGGTACTCAGGCCTGTGATCCAATCATCCTCTTTATGCACACTGGTGGGTAAAGCCACTAAGAAACTTAAATGGGCTCCAACAACTGAGCACTGTCTTTACATGCATAGTGCCTGTATTTTTTTTTCTGTACCACAAAATTTAAAATAACCAAAATGATGCATTTCTATAAGCAGATGAATAAATGTGTAAAAATTATGGAGTCACATGTCTTTGACCTAGGTTGCTCTTATTCCTATATTCATCTTTAAATCTGCTGAATGATTTTTCAAGTCCAAACAGGAGGACACGTTTTCTGTTAAGTATCAAGCTGATAGTCTGCAACCCTATAACTAGGTTAGAGTTTTAGCAGGTCAAACTTGTTCTTTTGGGATTAACCACAATAATTTAGCTTGCTGTAGTGATATTATCATCAAGTTCCCTTTGTTTCTGACACTTTAGGATGTCTGTTGAGACTGAGCAAGCCATGATCTTTCTTTTGACATCCACAAACTGTGAACACTGTTTTCCAATAAACTAAAGTGAAAATACTATAATTTTATAGAGCTTTACTATATTGCCATATGTCCTTGCCTACACCAGATTATTAGAAATATTTAGTTGATTTCTCTGGGAGGCCTGCTCTTTACTGGACAGAAATGGAGGAGTGGATCTGGGGGAGATGTGAGGTGGGGGCAAACTGTGAGTAGTAGATGGAGGAGAGGCTGGGATCAGGGTGTATTATAGGAGAGAAGAATAAGTAAAAAGAAACTAGAAAAAGTGTAATAATTAATTACAGGAATATGTGTTAATCACTCATTTTCTGGGCTTTATGTATATGTGTAAATGATACCTTCATGACTAAAAGGGGTCATAAAAATTCCAAGTTGCAGTGTTCCATAGTATAATGTAGCTTAAACTTTAATTTTTTCTTTGTAACTTTCATTTTAACTGAATTTAATTTTAATAAATAGCACTTACAATGTATTATATATTTTAGAGTTTGAGTATGAACTTTTTATATTATGGAAATGTAGGGTAAACAATACATTTTGATATCACAAATAATTTACAGTATTTTCATTAATTTGATCAGACCTGAAAACATACATCAAAGTAGGTTATATAGACTTACCAGGTTATCTTTAGGGAGAAGTTCATATTGTTCTTCAGCAATTGAATATTTAGATTTCAATATTAATTCTTTATGAACCACTTTACGATCCATTATAGATTCAGTAGCCTGTCTACTTTTGGAAAGATTTCAATAAAAGAAAAAGTAAATTCTTATTATGGTTTATGAACTAAAATATAATTCAGAGTATTACGAACATGATATCATATCTAATAATGTAAAATATTCAAGTGAGTGAAAATTGAAAGAAATAGGCAATCATTTTTTAATGAGAAATAAAAATGGGGTCAACAAGATGCCTTCACAGGGAAAATTGCTTGCTACACTAGCCTGACAACCTGAGTTTTGACCTTGAATCTACATAAAGCTACATGGGAGGAACGAACTGCAAATGTTAACATCCACATGCTCACAAATGGGAATCACACGTATACACACAGAAATACACACACACACACACACACACACGACATTAACATATGCACATAATAATAA